>JAADYB010000060.1:0-51336 GCA_023338075.1 Phytopythium litorale
CGAGACGGGATGTCGTATTGGCAGGCTGAAGCGACGTGACGCACGGCAACTGCGGTCTGTCGGCGTTGCCTCGAATATATTGCAACTGTGAATTGTTTATCCTGGTGGTGGTGTGTTGCTCGGAGCTCAGAGAGGTCGTGTGTATGAATATGGGCGTTGGTTCATCGTTGCTAGCCTGTGAGCTTGCGTGCAGTCACGAGTGAGAGCTCGACCATGCCGTGGTTGCCTTGTAGCTCTAAGTGCCGTCTCAATCAAAGGAATAACGATTTGCAGCCTAAAATGCAGCCAGAAAAAAAATAAAATGCAGGATGTGATCAACACAAAATAATCGTCGAGAAGCTCCATTCGAACGTGTGAATCCATTCCGTCGTTCCCGCCACTCCGCCGCGATTCCTCCGCGCATCCGTGACGCGGAATGCTCCGCCCTCCTCTCGTTCAACCAACGGCAGCTTCGCGATCGCCGGTGATGAAGAAGCAGCTGCCGCCGCTCGGTGGCGTCGTTGCCGTCGTCGCCCTCGCTCACCCCAAAGCCGCGTCGCTTCCCCACGTACTCGCCCTCGTGAGCTCGTTCCTCGACCGCTCCAGCGACTGGGACGTTGTGCGCGCATGCAGCTTCGGGTTCCCCCCCTCTCTGCTGCGCCGCGTTCACGAGCGCGAGCGTCTTGAGCCGCCGGTGGACCCATTCTACCGCGAGTGGCAGGTCTCTCGATCCGTGACGCTGGTCGCTGGCCGCGGCGACTTGGACGCGGTGAAGTGGCTTCTTACCGAATATGCACCCGGTCATGTCGTGACGGACGGCGCCGAAGCTGCCGCCAAGAACGGGCACCTTCAAGTGCTCAAGTGGGTCCACGACGAGTACGGACGAGTTGCGTTCGACATGCACGAGATGTGGCTGGCGGCGGAAAGCGGACATCTTGAGGTTCTTCGCTGGCTGCATCATCTCTTCGCGTCGCGTGATACGCAGCAGGTGGAGATGCAAGGGGGTGCGAGGTGTGCTGATTTCGTGTTTGGCTGTCGCACGCCAGCGTTGAGGAATCTTCTCGAGACTGCAGGGTCCAATGGCCATCTGCAATGCGCCAAGTGGCTTGCGAGCGAGATTGGCAAGTGGATGCAGCAGCGGGAGGAGGAAGAGCAGTCCAGCGAGGCCTTCCGAACCGACCTCACGTACTACTACGAGGTGGACAGAACAGCAGCCAACGGACATCTCGACGTGCTGAGGTGGCTCAAAGCCGAGAACTTCCCGTGGCTCGACTTCGTGTCGTCAAGCGAAGTCATGTGCGGCGCCGCGCAGAAGGGCGACCTCGGCGTGCTCAAGTGGATACGCCGCGCTTTCAACACCCGCGACGACTTTGGTGCGGCGAGTATCGACGCCGCGGTACTTGGTGGCCATCTCGATGCTGTTGACTGGATGTACGAGACGGGAGCGTTCAACTGGTCCGCAAAGGCGATCGCCTGGGCGGCTCATGGGGGCCACCTTGAGATCCTGCGGTGGCTTCATGAACATGAAAACGAGCGCCAGCCCATGGCTGGTGATTGTGGGATGAATACCGTGATGCGTCTGGCAGCCAAGAGAGGCCATCTTCACATCCTCCAGTTCCTCCGCGAGAATTGGTCAGCAGAGGTCTCCACAGAGGTCATGGACAGCGCGGCGACCGCAGGTTATCTCCATGTGGTTCAGTGGCTTCACACGAACCAAAGTGAAGGGTGCACGGCCCTGGCGATGGATGGAGCAGCTGCGAATGGACATTTGGATGTTGTCGAGTGGTTATCGAGTAATCGAAGTGAAGGCTGTACGACGGCCGCGATGGACGAAGCTGCCAAGCATGGACATCTTGGCACGGTCAAGTGGCTTCACGTTCACCGAACTGAGGGATGCTCGTTCAAGGCCATGGACGGCGCGGCTGAGAACGGGTACCTCGACGTGGTTGAGTGGCTACATGCGAACCGAACAGAAGGCTGCTCAACGCACGCATTGGACAAGGCGGCAGCGAATGGACACATCGAAGTGGTTCAGTGGCTGCATCAGCACCGATCGGCGGCATGCACAGCCCACGCTATGGACAAGGCAGCAAGGAACGGAAAGCTCGACGTCGTTCGGTGGCTGCATGAGAACCGAGCTGAAGGATGCACGCGCAGTGCAATGGACTATGCTGCTCATTCCGGCCACTTCGAGGTGCTGTTGTTCCTCCGTCGCCATCGAACAGAAGGGTGCTCTGCTCGAGCCTTCACTGGGGCGTACGAGACGAATCGTCTCGAGATCTTGCGCTGGCTCGCGTTCAACTTCCCGGACCAGTTCAACCGCGACGATCTGCTGGGCTTTGACGCCGACTGCGTGGCAAAACCGTACATGCTCGCGTGGCTCCAGAGTGGCCACTTCTAGGGCATACGACGCGCTTGGCGAGCGGCTCCAGGGTGATGGAGGGTGGGCCAAATTCTTCACACCTTGTGCTGTTTTCCAGGGTGAGTAGCGACGGACTCGACTCTTTTCGATTGCGGTGAGATCCGCCCCACGGTCTGCACGCTCGGTTCGCTTTGTTGTTTGTGTCAGCTCATTCCGATGGGCATTCGCGTGCGGAGTGAAGTCTATTCCTGGTCAGGGATGCCGGCAGTGGTGCGGCGCTTCGTCCGTTGCCGTTGTGACCCCGCCCCTTTGTGGTGAAACGTCGTCCGCTGTTGAGCCGCACCGCTGCAAGATTGCCGAGTGACCGCGGGCGGTCGGGAACAAGACGATCCTGGAGTCTAACGATGGATGGGAGCGACGTGAGCGCCTCGCGCGATGGCGCCAAGCGCCGAGGCGTGTCTCTCGGTCCGCAGGCAAGCCATATCCTGCAGCGTCTGTACGAGCCGCAGTTAGGGCCGATGGTAAGCCCGGCTAGCCCGTCCAAGGGCGTGCTTTCGCCGGGAAAGCGCTCGAATGGGGCGGCATCATCCTCGGCAGCAGGCGGGGGAGTGCTCAGACCAAAGTTCCAGTCGGGGATGAAGAAGAACGTGAGTGGCGTGAGCCTGCAGGCGGCAGCACTTGGAAGCGAGCCACCACCGCGAGGAACCTCGTCCCATCAGCCCCCTCCGTCTGCGGTATCTGCGAGCATTGCGGGCTCTCTAGGGTCATCCTCTAGTGTCGCGAGTTTCCCAGTTGGCGTGATGCACCCGAGCTTGCTTCAGGTATGTACGATGACTTCGTCTTCTCTCATTAGCTTTCGTCCAACGTACCACTGCTGCAGGCGTCAGAGCGAACGCACAAGGTACTGGAGAAAACCCGACACTCGGCTAGCACTGTCAGCTTCCGGGACGCCGCGCCGGTCTCGGTTCCGGAGGAGCGTGGCGAAGACGCTTCACTTCCAAACTCTCGCCGCCTGAGTGTTCATTCTCCGACAAAGGCCTCCAGGAGTAGGCTCAAGAACGGACGCGCGACATCAGAAGGGTCATTGCCCGCATCGATCTCATTCACTGCGTCGCTGAATCTGGACCCGCGCTACGTCCACGAGTTCAGGTCCGGCAACTTTTTGTACCTACGCAAGAAGTCCAACACCGACCTCGTCATGTACGACCTGGAGGTGGTCGAGCACTTTGAGGTGGATCGCTCCAACTACTTCACGATGAGCATGGAGGGCGTGACGCACTTTACGAGCGAGTACTCGGAGTTCTGGCCGCTCGCGAAGTGGGAACTCGAGTACACGCGCTTCATGCAGATGCTGGCGATCCCGTTCTTCCAGAAGTACAAGCTGTGGAAGAACTTCAACATGTGGAAGCAAACGGTGCGAACGTCCAAGACCCGCAACGCCAAGAAAGCACTAAACGAGCGGCTTTTCCTGCTCGCGCCGAGTCTACAGCGGACGCTGCTGGGCCTCCGCACGCTGTGCCTTGAGGTCGCGAACCTCGAGATTATCAGCTTCAGCCCCAAGAAGACGTACTCGCTCAAGGAGTTCGCGCTGGAGCAGGCCCGCTCCCGGAGTATCGTGACGGAGCAGCTGGCGCAGTTCTCGGCCAAGTCACTCAAAATGTGCGTGCGCGCGTGCGACGACGTGATCGATGGATTCCTGGAGGCCAACAAGATCTCGGCGGACCACAAGATGACCTTCATGGAGCGTGCAGCCCTTCGCAAGCAATGCCGCGTCCTCACCAACTTCTTGCGTCTCGCAGACTTTTTGACCATCGATGCTACGATTCAACTGACCGTTCGCTCATTCCAGAGACTGAACGATATTTTGAAGGCGGGCAAGGCCCAGCTGACTGCAGCCACCGCAGCACCGGGAAGTGCTTCGGGTGGACAGACGATAGCGGAGAACACAGCAGGAGCTCCCGCATCAAAGCAGCTCAACAGTGGGGTTAGTGGCTACAAGGGTGGGTCGAACGGGACAAAACCTGCGACGAAGACATCTGCAAACCAAAACGCGATACCCGCAGTGTTTACCCCGATCTTTGCGGTCGAGGTCGAGATGGATGGGGGCAGCGGGGCCATGAATGCCGTCCCGAGCCACGACGCGTGGAACGCAGCCCTTCAAAGCGCGCTTAAAGAGGCGCTGCGCATGGTCGAGACTCCAGCGCGGCACCTGGGACACGAGTCGCTGGCACCCTATACAACGGCGAGCGCGGAAGATGAGGGCAAGAATGTGTGGTCTGTCGAGCAGCTCAACGTCGCGCTCATCTTGAACGAAGACGTCAAGTTCAGCATGCTCACCAACGACATCTTTGTCGCGCTTGACGAGGCGTTCGAAGCCGTCGAGGACTACATGGAAATCTTCGCGCCGTACCACCAGATCTACTCGGAGAACGAAGGCCAGGCGACTCGGATGACGGAGACGTACGAGAACGCGCCGCTCGAGCTCTTCTCGGACTCGATCGAAAAGTACAAGTCGCAGGGCCAATCGTTCCAGGAGATCCCCGACGCTGCCACTGTCGGCATCTTTCGCGTCGACTCTGCTCAGTTCAAAGGACATCTTTTGCCAAACCCAGAGAAGTGCGTGCTCGGCATCAGGACACTGATCCCCAAGCTGATGAAGCGCACGAGCACGGCACTGCTGGAGAAGATCAGCGAGCTGTCTCCGATCGCGTTCTCCTCCCCATCCTCGCCCGACAGCTTCGTCAAGAAGGTCGTGCACATGGAGAAAGTGAGTGCGATGCTCCCGGAGCTGCGCAACCGATACCGCCGCGTGTACGAGATGGGCATTCTCATGGATAACTACGAGTGGCGCGTGCCGGATGACCTGAAGGAAGACATCATCCTCATGAAGGAAGGTGTTCTGAGTCTCGAGGGCACCGTGACCAAGTTTGAAGGCGAGGTGGATGCCGACACCGTGCGGTTCTCGCAGGTGATTCTTGACAGCATCACGCCACTGAACCGTAACGTCATGCTTCTCAGTGAGAAGTTGGACCATCCGAAGCTGACGACCGTCCGCACGCCCATGAGCGAAGCGCTGGCGTTTCTCAAAAGCCAAGAGGAGGCGCTCAATCAGCTGGTGGAGGAGTCCAAGACTCTGGCGATGTATCAGACGCAGCTCAAGCAGCCTGTGAGCGAGTTCAACGAGCTGGCCGAGGTCATGGGGAACTTCGATCTGAAAATGAAGCTCTGGGGCGGGCTGAATGAGTGGCAGGGCCTCACCACCACGTACTCGGAAACCGCCTTTGACGATATCGATGTTGCAGCGATCAGCAAACAGGTGCAAATGTACGTGAAAGTGGCGTACCAGGCACAGAAGGCGTTGCCAGGGAACGAAGCGGCCGATCTCCTGCAGCGCGAGGTAGACAAGTTCAAGTTGGCACTGCCCGTCGTAACAGACTTGCGCTCCTCGGCGCTCAAAGACCGACATTGGGGCCAGGTTCACCAGATCCTGGGCTTCCAGATGAAGGGCGAGAAGAACATCACGCTGGGTGGACTCATCGAGAAGAACGTGATGAAGCACGGTGAGGCGATCAGTGCCATCGCTGTCTCGGCTCAGCAGGAGGCGGTGCTGGAGGATATGCTGAAGAAGGTGACGGATGCGTGGGCCACAACGGAGTTCGAGGTCAAACCTTACAAGGAATCCAAGGACGTGTTCGTGCTGGGCAGTGTGGAGGATGTCACGGCCAAGCTGGATGACTCGATCGTGACGATCAGCACCATCATGGGGTCGCGCTTCATCGGCGCCATCCAGGAAGAGGTCGAGTCGTGGCGCAAGAAGCTCGTGACTTTGCAGGAGACGCTGGATGAGTGGCTGCTCGTCCAAAAGAACTGGATGTACCTCGAGAACATTTTCTCGGCGCCTGACATCCAGCGGCAGCTGCCGGACGCGTCCAAAATATTCTCGCATGTTGACACGTCCTGGAAGACCATCATGCGGCGAACGAACGAGAACCCTCACGTGCTGACAGCTGGCACCTTCCCGGGCATCAAGGAGACGTTGCAGCAGCACAATGCGCACTTGGACAAGATCCAGAAGAACCTGGAAGACTACCTTGAGACGAAGCGCATGGCGTTCCCGCGCTTCTACTTCCTTTCGAACGACGAGCTGTTGGAAATCCTAGCCCAGTCTAAGAACCCGCAAGCCGTGCAACCTCACCTGCGGAAGTGCTTCGAGAACCTTGTCAAACTTGACTTTGGAGACGTTCCGGGCAGCGTGGACATGATCGCCATGTACTCGTCCGAGAACGAGCGCGTGCCGCTGGGCAAGAACCTCAAAGCCCGTGGCAACGTCGAAGACTGGCTGAAGGCACTCGAGGTGAGCATGAAACAGTCTATTTTCAAGCTCATGAAGGCCGGGCTGCTGGATTACGACACCAAGACACGATCTGACTGGGTGTGCGACCACCCCGGGCAAGTGGTTGCGACCGTCGCCCAAATGACGTGGGCGAGGAATACGGAGGAAGCTCTTACTCCCAAGCCGGACTCGGATCCGGTGGAGGACATGCACAAGTGGTTCACGCGCGTGCTGTTCGAGCTGAACGAGCTCATCGTCAAGATCCGCGGCGACTTAACGTCGCTGGAGCGCAAGGTGATCGTGGCACTTGTGACAACTGACGTGCACGCTCGCGACATTGTCGAGTCACTGTGGAAGGAGAAGGTTGACAGCATCGGGAACTTCATCTGGCAGCAGCAGCTGCGGTACTACTGGGACGCACAGGCAGACGACGTGCTGATCAAACACTCAGACTCGGTCATTCAGTACGGATATGAGTACATGGGAGCAACGTCTCGCCTCGTGATCACGCCACTCACGGATCGATGCTGGATGACGCTCACGGGGGCATACGGCATGAAGCTGGGTGCCGCTCCCGCCGGGCCAGCCGGTACGGGAAAGACCGAGAGCAGCAAGGACCTCGCCAAAGCCATGGCGATCCAGTGTGTCGTGTTCAATTGCAGCGACCAGATCGATTACAAGATGATGGGCAAGCTGTTTCGAGGATTGGCGCAGGCCGGCAACTGGACGTGCCTCGACGAATTCAACCGCATTGATATCGAGGTTTTGTCGGTGGTCGCCCAGCAGCTGCTGATCCTGCGAGAGGGCCGCATCCAGAACAAGGAGCACATCAACTTCATGGGCATTGAGATCTTGCTGAAAGACCACCACGTGATCGTGACCATGAACCCGGGGTACGCCGGCCGGACGGAGCTGCCCGACAACCTCAAAGTGTGCTTCCGACCCGTGTCCATGATGGTGCCCGACTACGCGCTGATCGCCGAGATCATGCTGTTCGCGGAGGGGTTCTCGGATGCGCGCACGCTCTCACGCAAGATGTCCAAGCTGTACATTCTGTGCAGTGAACAGCTCTCGCAGCAGCCGCACTATGACTATGGTCTGCGAGCTGTCAAGTCCGTGCTGGTCATGGCAGGATCACTCAAGCGCGCCAACCCGGACATCAACGAAGACGTGACGCTTATCCGCGCGCTTCGAGACAGCAACATCCCGAAGTTCCTGGCGGACGACCTGCCACTGTTCCACGCGATCGTGTTGGATCTGTTCCCGGGTACGTACATCCCTCCCCATGACTACGGGGAGCTGCAGGCTGCGCTAGAGGAAGAAATCACCAAGGCGGGGCTCCAAAAGGTGCCGACCTATATCACCAAGGTGATCCAGCTCTTCGATATCTTCAATGTTCGCTTTGGCGGCACACTCGTGGGGCCCACGGGGGCGGGGAAGTCGTCGTGCTATCGGACGCTCCAGGCAACGATGACATCTCTGCGTGCGAGAGGAGCCAAGAACCCCGTGTATCAAACGGTGCACACGCGCGTGCTGAATCCCAAGTGCATCTCCATGGGCGAGCTGTACGGAGAGTTCAACGAAGCAACGCAGGAGTGGCACGATGGGCTCGCGTCGACGATTATGCGCGAAGCAGTGGCGGACGAGACGCCCGACATGAAGTGGACGGTGTTTGACGGACCGATTGACGCGCTCTGGATCGAGAACATGAACACGGTGCTGGACGACAACATGACGCTTTGCTTGGCGAACGGCGAGCGGATTAAGCTCAAGTACGAGATGAAGATGCTGTTCGAAGTCATGGACCTCGCCGTCGCGTCACCTGCGACGGTGAGCCGCATCGGCGTCGTCTACATGACGGCGACCGATTTGGGCTGGATGCCGTACGTGAAGACTTGGATCGAGCAAAGCTTCCCAAAAGGGATGCTGCCCGAGTGTGTCCAGCGATTTGACGCGAATGTCACTGCTTACGTCGACAAGTGCATTCACTTTGTGAGGAAGAAATGCAAAGAGCTCGTACCGACGGTCGACATCAACCTCACGACGAGTCTGTGCCGGCTTTTCGGGCAGTTGGTGACGGCGTACGGGTCTAAGGACGGTGACGTGTCTGCGTACGCATCCATGACACCCGCAGAGCTGCTCGAGCTGCTCGACAAGGTGTTCATGTTTTCGCTGATCTGGTCCATTGGCGCGTCCATGACAGCGGAGCGGCACGAGGAATTTGACAGCTTCCTGCGGGAGCTCACCGCCGACGCGAAGCTTGGAATCCCCAACTCGGGGCTCGTGTTTGACTACTTTGTCGACATGGAGCAGCGCAAGTTCCGCCACTGGCAAGAGATCGTGCCCAAGTTCGTCTACAGCGCGCAGACGCCGTACTTCAAGATGACGGTGCCCACACCGGACTCGGTGCGGTTTACATTCTTGCTGCGCGCACTCACAGCCGCCAAGGCACCCGCGTACGTGACGGGTATCACGGGCACGGGCAAGACTGTCACCATTCAAGACCTTCTCCTGGAACTGACAGGGGGTGACGCTGGAAGCAAGGGCGAAGGCGGTGACGAGGGTGCTCCACCCGTATCATCAAACTTCATGACCATGATCATCAACTTTTCGGCGCAGACGTCGTCCCTTGTGACGCAGATGACCATTGAGAACAAGCTGGAGAAGAAGCGCAAGAACCTACTCGGACCGGTTGCAGGCAAGCGCATGATCATCTTCGTGGACGACGTCAACTTGCCGGCCGTGGAGGAGTACGGCGCGCAGGCTCCGATCGAGCTATTGCGCCAGTTTCTCGACTTCGGGGGCTTCTACGACCGCGACAAGCTTTTCTGGAAGGAGATCGCCGACACCATGCTAATTGCGTCAGCGGCCCCTGCCGGCGGCGGCCGGTCCCATTGCACGCCGCGCTTCGTGCGCCATTTCCACGTCCTGAGCATGTATCCGGCGAGCGAGCCGTCGCTGAAGCTCATCTTCTCGTCCATCTTGGGCGGCTTCCTTGAAAAATTCCCTCCCGCAGTCAAGGCCATGAAGGACGGCGTGATCTCGTGCATCATTGAGATCTACAACCGTGTGACACTCGAGCTGTTGCCGACGCCCAGCAAGTTCCACTACACGTTCAACCTGCGGGACGTGTCCAAGGTGTTCCAAGGGATTCTCATGATTACGGCGTCCAAGTGCCCCGACGCCGACATGATGAACCGGTTGTGGGTGCACGAAGTCTCGCGCGTGTTCCAGGATCGCCTGAATAACACGGCGGATCAAGAATGGTACGAAGAGCTCGTGTGCTCGCTCCTCTCGCGCTTCTTCTCCTGCAATTGGAGCCGTGATATGCTCTTCCACTCGCCGTGCCCGCTCACGTTCGGCGACTTCTTCAAGCCTGGCGCACCGATGCCTCTGTACGAATACTGCAACGACATCGTCAAGATGACCAAGATCATGGACGACTTCCTCGAGAACTACAACGTGAGTTTCTCCAACAAGATGAACCTCGTGTTTTTTCGGGACGCTGTAAGCCACTTGTCGCGTCTTGCTCGCATTCTGCGGCAGCCGCGCGGTAATGCGATG
The DNA here is from genome assembly GCA_023338075.1 of Phytopythium litorale. Classification (NCBI taxonomy): domain Eukaryota; phylum Oomycota; class Peronosporomycetes; order Pythiales; family Pythiaceae; genus Phytopythium; species Phytopythium litorale. The sequence continues at coordinate 10,239 of JAADYB010000060.1, forward strand.
CTGATCGGCGTCGGCGGCAGTGGCAAGCAGTCGCTCGCGCGCCTCGGAGCGTTCATGGTCGAGGCCAAGTGCGTGCAGATCGAGATCACTCGCGGCTACGGCACGAACGAGTTCCACGAAGACCTCAAGAAGATGATGGTCAGCACAGGCGTGGGCGGCCAGTCCACCGTCTTCCTCTTCACGGACAGCCAGATCGTCGAAGAGAGTTTCCTTGAGGACATCAACAACATGCTCAACAGTGGCGAGGTGCCCAACCTGTTCCCGCAGGACGAGATGGACCGGATCATCGCCGACATGCGGCCGGTCGTCAAGTCTCTGGATATACCGGAGACGCGCGACAACTGCGTGGCCACGTTCATCGAGCGCGTGCGCAACTTCCTCCACGTCGTTCTGGCCATGTCACCGGTGGGGTCGGCACTGCGCGTGCGCTGCCGCGCGTTCCCATCGCTGATCAACTGCTGCACGATCGACTGGTACATGAACTGGCCGCGCGAGGCGCTCCAGTCCGTCGCTGACCGCTTGCTTGCCAACGTGTCGCTACCGTCGGAGCAGGTTCGGACGGCGCTTGTCGATATGTGCTCCATCGTGCACACGTCGTCGAACGACCTGGGCGAAGAGTTCTTCGCGCAGCTACAGCGCCACGTGTACACGACGCCGAAAAGCTACTTGGACCTCATCAGCCTGTACCTCAAGATGCTCCAGGAGAAGCGCGCGGTGCTGCAGACGATCAAGAGCCGCATGGAGGTGGGCGTCAAGAAGCTGGAGGAGACCAACAGCATCGTCGACTCGCTCAAGTCGGAGCTCATCAAGCTGCAGCCAATTCTCCAACAGAAAGCTGTCGAGGCCGAGGAGCTGCTCAAGCGCGTGTCAGTGGACCAGCAATCCGCCGCCATCGTCCGCGAGAGAGTGTCGCAAGACGAGGCGGTCGTCACGCAGCAAGCCGCCGAGGTCTCGGTGGTCCAGGCGGACGCGCAGAAGGACCTGGACGTGGCGATGCCGGCCTTGAACAATTCCATCAAGGCGTTGGACAGCCTGTCCAAGAACGACATCACGGAGGTCAAGTCGTTCGCCAAGCCGCCGGCCGCCGTCGAGGCCGTCATGAACGCGGTCTGCCTGCTCCTGAACGAGAAGCAGAGCTGGGACGCGGCCAAGAAGGTGCTGAGCGACGTGGCCTTCCTGGATCGCCTCAAGAGCTACGACAAGGACAATATCCCAGCTGCCATCCTCAAGAAGCTCAGCGTGGTCGTTGCGGACCCAGGAATGGCCGTCGACGTCGTCGCCAAGGTCTCCAAAGCAGCGACCTCGCTGTGCATGTGGGTCCATGCCATGGACGTGTACTCCAAGGTGGCGAAAGAGGTGGGGCCGAAGCGTGAGAACCTCGAGCGAATGAATGCCAAGCTGGCGGAGGCCAACGCGATGCTGCAGCAGAAGCGCGACGAGCTGCGCGTGGTCAACGAGAACGTGGCAGCGCTCGAGAAGCAGTGCCGGGACACGCTCGAGGAGAAGGACAAGCTCGCGCGGGACGCCGAGACGACAGAGAAGCGGCTCGGGCGAGCGGAGAAGCTCATCTCGGGCCTGTCGGTGGAAGGCGCGCGCTGGAAGGAGACGGTCTCGTTCCTCGGCGAGTCGATCCTCGCGCAGATCGGTGACGTGTTCCTCGCGGCCGCGTCCATTTCGTACTACGGCCCGTTCACCGGCGCCTTCCGCCAGCGGATTGTGGAGAAGTGGACGTCGCACGCGCAAGAGCTCGGGATCCCATGCTCCGCCAACTACAGCTTGTCTAGCGCGCTCGGGAGCCCTGTTGAGATCCGCGAGTGGCAGCTGAACGGCCTCCCGACGGACTCGACGTCCAGCGACAACGCAATCCTCGTGACGCGCGGCGAGCGCTGGCCGCTGATGATCGACCCGCAAGGCCAAGCCAACAAGTGGATCAAGAAGACGTACAGCCAAGGCGGGCGGCTGGAGGTGACCAAGATGACGAACGCGAACCTCCTGCGCGCGCTCGAGACGTGCATCCGCAACGGCAAGGCGCTGCTGATCGAGGACATCGACGAGGCCCTCGAGCCGGCGCTCGAGCCGATCCTGCAGAAGGCCGTGTTCAAGCAAGGCGGGCGGCTGCTGATCCGGCTGGGCGACTCGGACGTGGACTACGACCCAAGCTTCAAGCTGTTCTTGACGACGAAGCTGCCCAACCCGCACTACCTGCCCGAGGTGTACATCAAGGTGACGGTCATCAACTTCACGGTGACGATGGACGGGCTGGAGGACCAACTGCTGGGCGACGTGGTACGCCACGAGCGACCCGACATCGAGGAGAAGAAGAACCGGTTGGTGGTGACCATGGCGCAGGACAAGAAGCAGCTCAAGGACATCGAGGACCGCATCCTGCGGCAGCTGTCCGAGTCGTCCGGCAACGTGCTGGACGACCAGGAGCTGATCGATACGCTGCAGTCGTCGAACGCGACGTCGCGCATCATCAAGGAGCGCGTGCTCGAGTCGGAAGCGACGGAGATCGAGATCAACCGGGCCCGGGAGGCCTACCGCGGCGTGGCGACGCGCGGCTCCATCATCTACTTCGTCGTGGCCAATCTGGCGCTGATCGACCCCATGTACCAGTACTCGCTGCCCTTCTTCCAGCGCTTGTTCAACATTTGCTTCGACGAGGCGCCAAAGGCGGACAGCCTGCCTGCGCGGCTCGCGAGCCTCATCACCTTCCAGACGCGCTACATGTACGTCAACATCTGCCGCGGCCTCTTCGAGGTGCACAAGGTGCTCTTCTCGATGCTCATCTGCTGCAAGATCCTGCTGCACTCGGGCAAGATGACGCAGCGCGAGTGGTCGCTGTACCTCCGAGGCGCCGGAGTCGCGTCCGCGTCCTCGGACCAGGACGCGTCGTCCGTGCCCAAGAACCCGCAGCCCGACCGCATCACGGAGGCGCAGTGGAGCCTGCTGCTGGAGCTCGAGACGCTCGTCACGGGGTACGAGAAGGCCGAGGCAGGTGACGACAATGGCGAGTCGCCCGTCTTGGGCTTCCGCGGCGTGTGTGCGTCCGTCTCGGCGTCGTGGCCGGCGTGGAAGAGCTGGCTGGCGGACCCTGCGTTCCTCACGGGCGGCAACGTGCCGGACGGCTTCGGTCCGCCGCGGTTGACGCCGTTCCAACTCGTGCTGCTGCTCAAGGCGCTCGCGGAGGAGAAGGTGCCGCAGGCCGTGCTGCACCTGATCGCTGCCGAGATGGGGTCCGAGTTCGGGCGGCTGGCGCCCACGGCCATGGAGGAGATCTACAACGACACGGACCGCAAGACGCCGTGCATCTTCGTGCTGTCTGCGGGCGCCGACCCGACAGGCATGCTGCTGCGGTTCGCCCGCGAGCGCGGCTTCTCGGACCGACTGCACGTCATCTCGCTGGGCCAGGGCCAGGGCCCGCGCGCCGAGGCACTGATCGAAGCGAGCCAGGGCGCCGGCGACTGGGTGCTGCTGCAGAACTGCCACCTGGCCAAGTCGTGGATGCCCAAGCTGGAGCGCATCGTCGAGGGCCTGGCGCAGAAGCCGGAGGAGGACGCGGGCACGGCGACGTTCCGGCTGTTCCTGACGAGCTTCCCAGCGGCCTACTTCCCCGTCACGGTGCTACAGAACGGCATCAAGCTGACGAACGAGCCGCCCAAGGGCATCCGCGCGAACCTCGTCCGGTCGTTCAACACGCTCGTGACGGAGGACGTCGTGGAGGCGTTCGAGTCGCTGGGCGACTTCGACGACGGGCTGCGCAAGAGCGCGGCGTGGAAGCCGCTGCTGTGCGGGCTCACCTTCTTCCACGCCGTCATCCAGGAGCGGCGCAAGTTCGGGCCGCTGGGCTGGAACATCCGCTACGAGTTCAACGACTCGGATCTCGAGACGTCGCTCGCGAGTCTGCGCAAGTTCCTCGAGCAGCAGCCGCGCGTGCCCTGGGACGCGCTGCGCTACGTGACCGGGCAGATCAACTACGGCGGCCGTGTGACGGACGACTGGGACCGGCGATGCCTCATGAGCCTGCTGGACAACTACTACGCGACCGACGTGGTCTCTAAGCCGCTCGAGTACGCCTTCTCCGCCTCGGGCACGTACCGCGTGCCGGCCGATCTGACCCACGCGGGCGTCGTCAAGTACCTGGACGCGCTGCCCGTGTTCGACAGCCCGGAGCTGTTCGGCATGCACGAGAACGCCAACGTGGCGTACGAGCGCAACGAGAGCGCCAACATGACGCGGCTGCTGCTGTCGCTCGAGCCGCGAGAGAACTCGAGCGGCGGCGGTGCCGGCGTCTCGAGCGACCAGCGCGTGCTGGACGTGGCGCTGTCGATCCAGGAGTCGCTGCCGGCCAACCTGTCGGTGGCCGACGAGGCCGGGCCGACGACGTTCAAGACGCGCGTGGTGGCGGGCTCGGACACGGTCGTGATGGACTCGCTGGCGACGGTGCTGAGCCAGGAGCTGGTCAAGTTCAACACGCTGCTGGACCGCATGCGCGTGTCGCTCGCCGACCTGCAGCGCGCCATCCACGGGCAGATCGTCATGTCCTCGGACCTGGACAACATGTTCACGGCCTTCCTGAACGCGCGCGTGCCGCCGCTGTGGTCGGCCGTGGGTTTCGCGTCGCTCAAGCCGCTCGGCTCGTGGGTGCGCGACCTGCTGGCGCGCGTCGCCTTCTTCCGCCACTGGCTCGTGCACGGCGAGCCGGCCGTGTTCCGCCTCGACGTCTTCTTCTTCCCGCAGGGCTTCATGACGGGCACGCTGCAGAACTTTGCGCGCAAGTACCAGGCCGCCATCGACTCGCTCGCCTTCACCTTCCACGTGCTCGACGTGGATAGCGCGGACGAGCTGGCGCAGAGCCCCGCGGACGGCATCTACGTGGCCGGCCTGTGGCTGCAGGGTGCGCGCTGGTCTCCGTCCCGCCGCCGGCTCGAGGACGCGCGCGCCGGCGAGATGTTCTCGCCCATGTCGGTCGTCCACTTCCTCCCGGCCGCCAACGTGGTGCGGCCCGCCGACGGCGAGTACCCGTGCCCGATCTACAAGACGTCCGTGCGGCAGGGCACGCTGTCCACCACGGGCATCTCGACCAACTTCGTGCTCGCCGTCTTCCTGCCGACGGACCGGCGCGCGGCCTACTGGGTCATGACGGGCGCCGCCTTCCTGCTCAACCTGGACGACTAGCGGCACGCCAAGACAGACGAGCGGCTGGACTGGAGGGAGACGTGTATTGCTCGCGCGTTAGAGTGTTATATAGCCAGCCGCATGCCTACCGCCGTGGAGATTGCCGGTCGGTCGGCCGGTCGGCCGGTCCTCGAGCACCGCGGCGCCTAGTAGAGGCCGTCCATGGACATGGTCGAGGCGCGCGAGGAGCCCGCGCCGATGAACATGCTGTCGCGCATGCTGGGCGTGAGCGAGGCGATGCTCTCGCGCGATCCGGCCGAGTAGGACCGGTCCCCGCGCTTGGTCTTGCGCTTGTAGACGCACGTGTCCTTGTCTATCCGTATGCCCCACTGGAACTCGTCGGCCTTGGTGACGACGTCGAGGAACTCGTTGAGCTTGGCGATGCGGTCGACGATGAGCTGGTCTGAGAAGAAGCCCGTGAGCGACTGCGTCTGCAGCTCGGGGATGTCGTGCTCCGTGGTCGGGTTCTTGGCCTTGAGCGTGGCCGCGAGGTTGAGGAAGGTGCTGTAGCGGTGCCACAGCACGAGTGTCCCGCGGATGTCCGTCTCGATCTGCAGCTTGTACTCGACGTACTGCCGGCCCTGCTTGGTCTTGATGCGCGAGTCCACCACGCGCGCCGACAGCAGCGAGATCTCGCGCATCTGGTCGATCTTGGTCTGGTACGAGTCCAGCGTCTGCCGCAGCTGCACGTGCTCGCGCCGCAGGTCCACGCTCGCGTGCTGCAGCGCCAGCGACAGGATGGACGCGCGCAGCTTGTCGTTCTCCGCCTCCAGCGACCGCTTCTCCGCCTCGGCGCGCTGCAGCTGCGCCTGGAACGCGCGCGCGGACTCCTCGGCGCGCGACACCTTGGCCTCGGCCTCGGCCAGTACGCGCTCCGTGCGCTTCGCGGGCGTCCCCATGGCCGCGGGGTGTGTGTGCTTACGGCGACGTGTAGTTTACGAGGGGGGGGAGGCGGATGCGGACGCGCGCGTGCGTGCGTGCGGACGGACGGACGGACGCGTGCGGACCGCGATAGATAGTAGTTTACCTGCGCGGCCGGCGGAGGGGAGACTGGAGTGGCGGCGGCCCACGGGCGACAACTCGGCGACTCGGGCGGGCGGGCGGGCGGGCGGCGATCGATCCCCGCGACGAGTCCACGCACGCAAAACGAGCGACCCGGTAATAAGCCGGCCCCCCTCCCGCAAACAGGCCGGCAGGCGGCTGGGTGCGGCTGGCTCTACAGTGGCGTGGAGAAGGGAGGGAGTTTATGTAGTTTACCTGCGCTCGTCGGAGCGATCGGACCAATCAGCGCGCAGAGCCCCCCGAAACGCATGGGTTGCTTTCGTTCGAGTGCGTCGTCTCTACCGAAAGTTTCCGTCATGGTCGGCCGGAAGTGTCGCGTGCGGCTCGGGAGCCTCCAGTGCCTCGTTCGAGAAGGCGCGCTTTCGGCCGGTCGCACGTCCTGTAGTTTACCAAGGGGACGGGTCAATAACAGCTGCTCGCCGGCGATTGTGGCCGACGAATGACCGGACGCGGGATCGCACATTTGCAACACACAACAACAACGACAACGACCGCGACGCAGCGGGTCCGATACTGGTGCCGGGGTGGCGGGCTGAACGCTTGCTCGGCCGTGCGGCGTGCGTCCGGGACGAAATCAGACCGCGCGCGCGTGACCCGGGCGAGCGCGTCCAGGGCCACGCGATTCCGCAGCCACATCCGGTCGCGCACCGTGAAGTAATTTAACCGGCCGCCAGCTGTCCGCACTTCAGCGCCGTCGTCGCGCGGCCGCATGATGGTGCGAAAATGGCTTGATCACTTCTCAGCTTCGTCGTGCAGTTGTGCGTGATCGCGCACCATTGAACACCGGTCATTGGCTAATTCGCGGGCTCTCCCTTTTCAGCCAATGCTCGCGCGAGTCATTCACATGGGAAAGAACACCGAGAATATTCGCGAAAGAAAACTTTTTTTTTTTCACCAGGAGGCTCCTCGCGAAAACCGGTGAATCACCGGTTTCTCCCTCCCAAGTCGAAATGCAAAGAAATGCACCATTTCCGCCGGAATCGCCAATAATGCGCTTATGCTCCAGATTGCGTCGTCAGTCTCCGCTGCTCCCGGGTCGAGCGCGCTTCCGCCCCGATCCACCGGCCGGACATCCGCCCTCCCGCCCGCCGGTCATCCCGCCATCCGTCCGCACACCAGGCGTAAGTTACTCGCAAGTAAAGCGGCGCGGCCCCAGGTAGAGCCCTCCCGATGGACAGCGTGCAGCAGCGGCGACGGCACGCGGACGGCGAGCCCGACGGCCGCTCGACGCCGCCCGAGGCGGACGACGCCGACCTGGAGACGCTGCTGAGCGCGCACGACGCGGCCGGGGACAAGGAGCGCGCGGGGGCGGCCGCGGCGGGCTCGTCCCCGGCCGCGCGGCCGGCGTGGGCGGTGGCGGCCGCGCTGTGGCTGCTGCTAGCGCTGCTCTGGGTGCGCTGGCCCGTGTACCAGCGCACGGTGTTCGCGTGGCTCGAGCCGCGGCTGCCGGGCGGCAAGCAGGAGGTCGAGCCGCTCGTGGTCACGGCCGCGGTTGCGTTCCCGTTCCTCGCGTGCGGCCTCGCCTTCTACCTGCGCGAGGGCGACCGCGCGAGTCCGTCCGGCAGCGCGGCGAGGCGGCGGCGAGGACTGCGGCTGCGGCTGCGGCCGCGGACGGCGGCGTGGCGGCCGCTGCAGGCGCTCTACCGGCTGCGCAGGGCGCTGCTGCCGGCCGCGGACCCCGTGGACCTGCTCTCGGGCGCCGTCTTCCTGGCCGTGCAGCTCAACCTGGTCGCGGGCAAGCTGCTGATCGACCGCGAGAGCGGCAAGCTGGCCAAGGCGGGCGTGTGCGACCGGCTGGCGCGAGCGCTCGGCATGAACGCGCTCTACTGCCTGCTGCTCTCGGTGCTGCTGCTCGCCAGAGGCTCCTTCGCGCACCGCCTGCTCGGGCTCTCGGCCGAGCGCGCCACGCGCTACCACGTGCTCAGCGGCCAGGCCGGCGGGCTGCTGCTGCTGCTGCACGGCGTCGGCTACGTGCTCGTGTGGGTGCGCGACGGCACGCTCGCGAGCAAGCTGCTGCCGTGCCTGGACCCGGACGCGTGCTCACCCAAGCAGATGTACGGCTCGGCGCGCAACTTTTCGGGGCTGCTCGCGCTGCTCACGTGGGCCGCGCTGGCGCTCGGGTCGCTCGAGGCGGTGAGGCGCCACCGCTTCCGCGTCTTCTCGGCGCTGCACGCGCTCGCCGCGCCCTTCCTGCTGCTCTCCGGGCTGCACTACTACCCGCTTGTCTTCTGGCTCGCGCCCGCCGCGCTGCTCTACGCCGTCTACCGCGTCGCCTCGCTCCGGTCGCGCGGCGCCGCCGCCGTGCTCTCGGTCGCCTCGCTCTCGGACAAGGTGCTGCGGCTCGAGCTGGCGCTGGGCCCGGCCGCCGCCGCGCCGCGGCCGGGCCAGTTCGTGTACGTGCAGGTGCCGGCGATCGCGCGGCGCGAGTGGCACCCGTTCTCCGTCAGCGCGGCGCCGCGCCACCGGTCGGCCGCGGACGAGCCACCGGCCTCACTGTGGCTCGACGTGCGCGTGCAGCGCGGGTTCACGCGACAGCTGCTGCAGCTGGCGCGCCGCGGGGAGCTGGCCGGCGTGCGCCTGGACGGCTTCTACGGCTCGCCCATCGCCTCGAGCCCGCACATGGTGTTCGTGGCGGGCGGCAGCGGCATGGCGCCATTCCTGAGCGCGCTGGAGCGGCTCGTGCTGCAGCGCGACGGCGACGGAGACGCGCCGCAGACCGTGTGGGTGGTCTGGGCCAGCCGCGGCGCCGAGCTCATGCACGCGCACGGTGAGCTGCTGGACGCCGTGCGGCAGTCCCCGCGCTGGAAGGGCCGCGTGTGGCTGCACGTGACGACTGCGGACGGCGCACGCGACGACGACGACGACACGGAGCCCGACGACACGGACTCGGACGCGCTCACGCCGCGCGTGGAGCGGTTCAGACCCGCGCGCAGTGTCCACGACGCGGCCGATGCCTTCCGCGGACGATTCGGCGAGCTGGTGGGTCTGCCGCTGTTCGCCGGCGCCGTGGCGGGCTGCGCGCTCGGCATGTTAGCCGTGTACGCCTTGACGAGTGTCTGGTACGTCAAGCGGCCGCTGCTACTGGTCGCCGCAGTCGGTGGCGCCGCGCTGGGAGCCTCTGTCGGCGCGCTGTACCTCGAGTCACGGGCCAAGGCGGTCGACGGACGCGCGTACCGAAGCGTGAACGGGTCGGACGACCTGGAGCAGGACGTGTCGCGGCCCACGACGCCCAGCACGCCGCGCGCGTTCGTCTCGGCGAGCCCTGGGGCGGCGCTGGCCCGGCTGTTCAAGGTGGAGCGCGGACGGCCGGACCTGCGCGCGCTGCTGGCGGCCGTGCACAGCGAGATCCAGGAGAACTACGGCATGGGTGCGCGCGCGGCCGTGTGGGTGAGCGGCCCGCCGGAGATGCAGCGAGAGGCCGTGGAGGCCGCGCGGACGCTGCGCGCGCCGAGCTTCCAGGTGCACGAGAAGGCCTTCGTGCTGTGAGCGGGGGCGTGGGCGACGGAGGGCTGAGGGCGGCGCGCTGGGGGGCGTTGGAGGTGGTCGGAGTGGCGGGAGGAGCGACTTGAAGTGATCCCGTGGAGGATCGACGCCATCCACTTCAACTTGGTGTTGTGCCACACGAAATATGTAGTTTTGGAACAATGGGAGTCAGAGCGGTGGCGTTTTGCCTGCTGAAACGGATCCGTGTGGCGACTCTTGTAAGATTCGATTTGTATTTTACTTGCGTTGGTTTGTGATTTGGGACGTAAAGGTGAATATGTGGGCGATGATTTATATCGAGTGGGGGAGGCAGGAAGCAGGTGGTTTCGAGTCGCGCGTGGGTGTTGGATGGGTCGCCGGCTGAAGGTTGAAGAGAGACTGTCCCTGCGGGATGCACCGAGAACTGTGCACCCGCCGCCGCGACGGACTGCTCGTGCCCCTTGAGCCCACCGAAGCGGTCCATGGAAGTCCGTCAACGGACAAGCGGCTGGTCCGCCGGACCCAAGCCAGCGACCAAGTGAGAGGATACCATATAAATAGCGCGGACAAGATGCACGAGTCAGGAACCCAGCTCGCCAGCGAGTCGTGAACCGGTACTCGGTAAGTTTCAACGATATATTCGCTCGTGCTGGCTCTCACGAGGCGACTCACGAGCGGACGCCGAGCGCATCCTCTCGATCCTCTGATTGGTCGAAACGCGTCGCCAGCCGCTTCCTGCTCGACTCTTTGTTTTTATATGGGTGGGGCGGGCTAGGGCACGAGAGCGGGAGGGCGGGGCCTTGTGGCTTGGCCCCCCTTCCCCCGTACGGTAGGGGGGTTCTCGCCCGCTCCTATACTGGGATCCAGTCAGTGCGTCGGCCCACAACCAAACCACCGCTCGGCCGAGCGCCTCTGCCCCCTGCCCCCTGCCGGTCCATTCCGCGGCGGCCGCCCAACGTGTCGGGCCCCCCAGACTTGCTCCCCGCCGGAAGGTGGTAAACTACATCGCCATGGAGACCGTCGGCGCGGGCGAGGGCATGCTGGACGGCGGCGCCATGGTCTGGGTGCCGCACGAGGAGCAGGTGTGGAAGCGCGCGGTGGTCGTGCGGCGGCTGGACGGCGGCGCGCGCGCCGAGGTGCGTCTGCAGCCGAGCGACGACGGGTCGTTCCACCGCGACGACGGGCTGGAGAAGGTGGTGAGCGTCCGCGACGTGGCGCGGCTGGCCGGCGAGGTCTCGGACGAGGCCATGCCCATCTGCAACTCGTTCGCGGTCGAGGGCGTCGAGGACATGTGCACGCTCAACCACCTGCACGAGCCGGCGGTGCTCAAGAACCTCGAGCTGCGCTTCGCGCGCCAAATGCCGTACACGTACACGGGGCAGATCTGCATCGCCGTCAACCCGTACCAGTGGCTGGACCTGTACGGCGCCGAGCTGTACCAGCAGTACCTGACGCGTCCGCGCGCCGAGCTGGCGCCGCACCCGTTCGCGCTGTCAGCCACGGCGTACCTGGACATGCAGCGCGCGCGCGAGGACCAGAGCATCCTGGTGAGCGGCGAGTCGGGCGCCGGCAAGACGGAGACGGTCAAGATCATGATGAACCACCTGGCGTCCATCTCGGGCGGCGGCGAGCGCGGGACGCTCGTGATCGACCAGGTGCTGCGCTCCAACCCGCTGCTCGAGTCGTTCGGCAACGCCAAGACCAAGCGCAACGACAACTCGAGCCGCTTCGGCAAGTTCGCGCAGCTGCAGTTCGACGCGCTCGGCTCGCTCGTCGGCGCGCGCTGCGAGACGTACCTGCTCGAGAAGAGTCGCGTGGTGGGGCAGGCCGTGGGCGAGCGCAACTACCACGTCTTCTACCAGGTCTTCCGGCTGTCGGAGGACCGCAAGCGCGAGCTAAGGCTCGAGGGCTCCGCGCGCGACTACAAGTACGTGCGCACGGGCGCCGACGCCGACCTGACGGGTATGGACGACGCGCAGACGCTGCGCGAGACGCAGGAGGCGCTCGACATCATCGGCATCTCGGCGGACGAGCAGCGCGCCATCTTCGAGATCGTGGCCGCCATCCTCAACCTGGGCGAGGCCGAGTTTGACCAGCAGCACGACGCCGGCGGCGGCCACAACGAGAAGGCCTTCGTGGCCAACGACCACGTGGTGGACAGCGTCGCGCACCTGCTGCAGACGGAGCGCAGCGCGCTGTCCCGCACGCTGCTGGAGCGGTCCATCACGGCCGGGTCCGAGTCGTACACGATCCCATTGAACGCCGAGCAGGCGACGGACCTGCGCGACGCGCTGGCCAAGGGCATGTACACGCAGCTGTTCGACTGGCTGGTGCACCGCATCAACCGCGCCATCTGCTCGACCAAGAACGTCGAGACGCACATCGGGCTGCTCGACATCTTCGGGTTCGAGTCGTTCGACACGAACGGCTTCGAGCAGCTGTGCATCAACTACGCCAACGAGAAGCTGCAGCAGAAGTTCAACTCGGACGTGTTCAAGGTCGTGCAGACCGAGTACGTGGACGAGGGCATCCCGCTGGACCTGGTCACGTTCGAGGACAACCAGCCGATCCTGGACCTCATCGAGGGCCGTATGGGCATCGTCAGCCTGCTGAACGAGGAGGTGCTGCGCCCGCAGGCCACCGACTCGACCTTCGTCAGCCGCGTGCTCGACGCCTTCAGCGACCACCCGAACATCGACAAGAGCCGCCTCAACCAGATGCAGTTCCTCATCCGCCACTACGCCGGAGACGTCATGTACACGGGCACGGGCTTCCTCGACAAGAACAAGGACACGCTGCCGCCCGACATGGTCCAGCTGCTCTCGGGCAGCGCCTCCAAGGCCATTTCGGCCGTCTTCAACCCGGCCACGATCGCCAGCGGCGTCGCCGGTGGCGCCTCCAGCACGTCCGACCGCCGCGGGTCGGGCGGCTCGGGTCACCACAAGAAGAACGGTCGCCAGCAGGGCTTCCTCGTCGGCAACACAATCGCCGGCGGCTTCCGCAAGCAGCTGTCGGAGCTCATGGAGACGATCAACAAGACGTCGTCGCAGTACGTGCGCTGCATCAAGCCGAACGCCAACAAGGCGCCGGACGAGTTCGACCGGCTCATGATCGTCGAGCAGCTGCGCTGCGCCGGCGTCATCGCCGCCATCCGCATCAGCCGCGCCGCCTTCCCGAACCGCCTGCCGCTCGTCGAGTTCCAGCAGCGCTTCCAGATCATCTGTCCCTCGGCGCTGCGCTCGGCGCCTGCGACCGAGATGGTGGCTGGCCTGCTGCGCGAGCTCATCCCGGAGATGGCCACCAGCATGCAGAACGCCAAGTTCGCCGTCGGCAAGACCAAGGTCTACTTCAGCTCGGGCCTGCTGCAGAAGCTCGAGGACCGCCGCAACGTCATCCTCAAGGACCACGCCATCCTCATCCAGAAGACCATGCGCGGCCACCAGCAGCGCAAGCGCTTCCTCGAGCAGAAGCGCGCCGCTGTGCGCGTGCAGGCTGTCACGCGTCGCGGTCTGGCGCGCCATCGCTACGTGACGCTGCGCTACGGCGTCATCAAGGCGCAGGCGCTGCTCCGCGGCCGCAAGCAGCGCCACGCGTTCGCCGTGCTCGTCGAGGAGGTGCGGCGGAGGAAGCAGCGCGAGCTGGAGGAGGCGCTGGCCCGCGAGCGCGCTGAGGAGCAGGAGCGCGCGCGCCAGAAGGCGCTGCTGGCCGCGCAAGCCGCCGCGGCCGAGGAGGAGGACGACGGGAGCGACCACGACCCGCAGCCGGTACGTCTTGACATGAGGATGGTGTGGTGTGGCGCGAGGAGGAGCAGGAGAACTAAGGGGACCTTTGACGTAGGAGCCGGTGGAGGAGGACTGGAGCGACGAGGACGACAAGGACGAGCGCGGACCCGTGTCGCCGCGCACACTGCGCGCGCTGACGGAGGCGGCGTCCAAGGTGGCAGAGGCTGAGTCGGCGGCGCGCGACGCCAAGCAGGCGGCCGAGGCGGCGCTGGAGCTGAACCGCGAGCTGGTGGCGCAGAACGACCGGCTGCGCGCGACGCTGTCGTCCAACGTGGCCGAGTACGCGGACGCGGAGCTGCTGCGCGAGAACGACCGGCTGAAGCAGCAGGTGCTGCAGCTGCAGACCAAGCTCGTGCGGTCGCAGGAGGTGTCGCTCATCTCTGCCAAGGTGGTGGACTCGCGCATCACGTACCGCGAGGGGCGGCAGTTCGTCGAGTACAAGCTGCAGATCGAGACCAACACGCGCGGCACGCTGTACGTGTGGCACCGCTACTCGACGTTCCGCAACCTGGCGGCGACGCTGCAGACCAAGAACGGGTACAAGCGCAAGGAGATCCCGGAGCTGCCGAACAAGCAGCTCTTCGGCAACTTCAGCGAGAAGATCATCCAGGAGCGCGTGGCCAAGCTCAACCAGTTCCTAGAGGCTGCCACGAACGCAGAGTACCTGCAGTGGGGCATCCGCGTCGACCAGGACACGTGCGTCTACAAGCGCCGCGTCAAGAGCGCCTCCAGCGGTGCGGGCAGCCCCGGCGGGGCCGGCGCGCCGCGCGAGTCGACCTTCTCGAGCGCCTCGACGGCCAACAGCTCGCCGCGCGCGTCCTCTCGGCTCTCGATGAAATCGTTCAGCTTCCGCCGCGGCAGCACGGCCGGCAGCTAGACGTCCGTGGCGACGGGAGGAAGGTGGTGGGGCCGTGGACGGAGGAGCGTGGCGGGAGGGCGAGCGAGGAGAGCGTGTGCTTTTTTTTATAGCGATCGGTGCGTTTTTCAAGACGACAAAATGCAAAACAACTTGGGGAACCATGCCGTCGCGCTGCTTGCCGAGGGATTGGGGGCTTCGCTGTCTCGTGGGAGGTCTTGGAGCCTCCTTGTAGGTCGTCGTGGACGCTCGGACTAGGCCGTGCGCAGGATGATGTGCACGCCGCTGTCCGTGTCGACGACGCCGCTGAGCTCGCCCACCTGCAGCGCGAACCTGCGGGCGACACCAAGACGGAGAGCACCAAGATGGAGAGGCAGCAGTGTGAGTTCTCCGAGCAGGCCGAGTGGTGGCAGCGGGGCACGCGGTCCTACGTGGCGTCCTCGAAGGGCTTCTGCATCATGCCGCGGCCGAACGGGCCCAGGTCGCCGCCGCGCGTGCCGCTGCGTCCGTCCGTCAGTCCGTCAGTCCGTCCGTCCGTCAGTCCGTCAGGTAACACTGGCATTGCCCTGGAGCCGCGCGCACCTGTTGCAGTCGCTGTACTGCGTGGCGAGCTGCTCGAACGAGGCCTGGCCGGCCACAATGGCGGCGCGCAGCTCTGGTGGGGGGAGGGACGACGTGTGAGGGCCCTACCGACGCGGGGGTCGACAGCGGGAGGGGCGACGTACGCAGCAGCGTGTCGATGGCCTCCTGCTTGGAGCGCGTGATGTTGCTCGACAGGCGAGAGGCTGCACGAGCAGAGGGACAAGGCCGCCGTCAGTCTCCTGCTGGCTCGGCACGGCGGGATGGGGGAGGGGGCGAGCGCCGTGGCCGTACCGGGACGGCGAGAGCCGCTGTGCTTGATCAGCAGGTGCGACGCACGGACTTGGTCTGCGGCCGGGCGGGAGGGGCGGAGTGAGCGGATGAGCCGACGCGGAGTAGGGCGATCCATACAGACGAGTAGACGCAGAGCAGGCTGGACGCACCGGTCATGATGAGGAGCGGGGGGAGGGCGGGGGCGGGGCGGGGGATGCAGGGAGTGCGGGGGATGTCAACTTGAACAGTGCGCATGACAAAAGGCACAAGTTGTGGAACGTACCGGGTGGAACCGGTATTTCTGAGGTCCCGCACGCTTGCTGTTTCTGAACACTTCCGTTTGGCAATTGAATGAGGGGTGGGGTGTTCGCACAGAGTGAAGGTCTTGTTAATTCGGATTTTGTATGTGGCTGCCGTTTCTTTCAATTAGAAACGAATAGAAACGGATAGCGATTCTCTCATGATGCAACCGGTATCTTTCCCGGTAGTTTACCGGTGAGCCTTGGTGGGTGTGGCGGCAACTGCAGGTGACCGTCATTCCGGCTCAGCGGCTCCAATGCCGTGGCCATGACGGGCGGCATAATCGTCGACGCGGACCGAAGCGGATCGAAGCAGCGGACGGATCGGATCGGATCCCGCGGACGCCGCAGGTAGTTTACCGGGCGGACGGCATGTGGTCGCAGGACGTGCTGCGCGTGCTGCAGGGCGCGGGCAAGGTGGCGGAGGCGGCGGCGCGGCTGCAGGCACCGGCGGCGGCGGCCAAGGGTGCGCAGCTGGCCAGACACGCGGCGGAGCTCTCGCGCCTGGCGCCGCTGGTTCTGCAGACGGCCGAACACGCGGCGCAGGCCGTGGGGGAGGCCGTGGGGCAGAGCGTGGGGCAGACCGAGGGGCAGACCGGGTGGCAGACCGCGCAGGGGGCGGAGCGCGAGCCCGAGACGTCCAGGACGCGCTCGGCTGCGCCTGGCGGGGCGGAGAGCGCGGTCCGCGCGGCGGCGGAGGCTCCGGCCCGCCCTCCGCCGGCCGTGGATGCGGCGCTACCGCCGAAGGAGGCATTCGTGGCGGCAGAGAAGCGGCCGGAGACGACCGCCAAGGAGCTGGAGGCGGCGCTGAAGGCCAACGCGGCGCTGGAGCCGGCGGCCGAGCCCAGCCAGCCGGCGGAGGAGCCGGCGGAGGCAGACGCGCCGCGGCGCGAGTGGCAGGAGCGGCACGTGCCGTCGTCGCCCCTCGCGCGCATTCTGGGCTTCGGCGGGCTGGCGGCCAAGCTCGCGGTGGGCACGGCGACCGAGGTGGTGCGCCGTGGTGGCCGGGGCGGCACGTACCGGGCGCTCGTGTCGGACCGCAACGCCGAGAAGCTGGCCGAGACGCTGTGCACCATGCGCGGCGCGGCGCTCAAGCTGGGCCAGATGCTGAGCATCCAGGACGAGAACATGGTGCCTCCGCAGCTGGCCATGGCGCTGGACCGTGTGCGTCAGAAGTGAGTCCCCCCTCTCGTGCTCGCTGGCCAGGTTGCCGTCCTACAGTTGAGACTGACGCAGCCGTGGCGTGTCGTGGCAGCGCGCACGTGATGCCCAAAGCGCAGCTGCACCAGCAGCTGACTAGTGAGCTGGGCGAGGACTGGCGCGACCGCTTCCTCGAGTTCGACGACGTGCCGATCGCGGCCGCGTCCATTGGGCAGGTGCACCGCGGGACGCTGCGCAGCGGCGAGCGCGTGGCCGTCAAGATCCAGTACCCGGGCGTGGCCGACAGCATCGAGAGCGACCTGCTCAACCTCAAGCGCCTCGTCACGTACACCAACATCCTGCCGCGCGGGCTGTACATCGACGAGATCATCCGCGTGGGCCAGCAGGAGCTTACGGACGAGTGCAACTACGCGCTCGAGGCCGACAACCAGGAGCGCTTCCGCGCGCTCGTGCTCGCCAGCGGGCTCGCGGACGCGTGCGTCGTGCCGCGCGTGCACCGCGAGCTGTGCACGGCGCGCGTGCTCACGACGGAGCTCATCTCGGGCGTGGCGGTCGACAAGGTCGTGCACCTGTCGCAGGCCGTGCGCGACCGCATCGCGCGCCGCATCCTCGAGCTCACGATCCTCGAGCTCTTCGACTGGCGCTTCATGCAGACAGACCCCAACTGGAGCAACTTCATGTACAACGCCTCGAGCGACACGATCGGGCTCGTGGACTTCGGCGCCGCGCGCGAGTACCCCAAGGCGTTCGTGGACGACTACTTCCAGATCGTCTGGGCCGCCGCCAACGGCGACACGCGCACCATGATGGACTACTCGTTCAAGCTCAAGTTCCTCACGGGGGACGAGGCGCCCGCCATGCTGCGCGCGCACGAGGCTGCGGGCATGGTCGTGGGCGAGCCCTTCCGCTCGAGCGAGCCCTTCGACTTCGCGCGCAGCGAGCTCACCAAGCGCCTCGGCCAGCACACGGAGGTCTTCATGCACGGCCGGCTCACACCGCCGCCGCAGGAGGTCTACTCGCTGCACCGCAAGCTCGCCGGCGCCTTCCTCATGTGCATCAAGCTGCGCGCCGTCGTCTCCTGCCGCGACGTGCTCGAGGACGTGCACGCCAGGTACTACGCCAAGTGAGCTGCCGGCGGGGGGGGGGCCGACTGGCTGGCTAGCAACCAACAGAATAGACCTTGGAAGTGATCGATTACTCACGTGCTCGAAGCGGGTCACGCCGCGGTCTCCACCGCATCGAGTGCTTCGGTCGCTACGCTCTCGTTCGTCTGCCCCTTGTCCTCTTCGTCTGCCTGCTGCTCCTGCTTCTGCTGCTCCTGCTTGCGCCGCATGTACGCCAGGGCGGCCGCGCGCCAGACCGCGTACTCGTCGGCCGACGGCATGCGGGAGCGCGGGCTGCGGCCGGCCGGACTGGCGAGCGACCGCTTGGCGCGCGGGCTGGGACTGCCCAGGCCCAGCCGGTCGAGTCGTCGAGGAGAGACGCGCCGTGGAGACGCGGACGACGGCGTCAAGGGGTGAGCGCCGGTCGAGCGGCGCGGCGGCGGCGAGTGGACGGCCAACCGCCGGTTGGCAGCGTCCGCGGCGTCCGCGAGCGCCGCACCGGTCGCGTTGCCGGCCACGACCGCGCGGCCTCTGCGCTTGGGCACGATCGCGCCGCTCAGCGAGGCCTTGCAGGTGGACTGGGACGAAGGAGCAGGCCACGAGGTTAGTTCTCCGAGTCCTGGCAGTGCGCGAGGACGCGTCCGCACCTCGACGGACGAGACCATGGCGTCGAACTCCTTCGGGTAGCCGCAGACGAACTCGAGCAGCTTGGCGCGGTCCACGCGCAGCTGCGCAGCACCACAGCCGGCGGAGCCCGCGCGTTAGACGGCACCAGAAGAGCTGCAGCTAGTAGTTCGTGCCTCCCGGCGACGGGGTGCCACGCACGCTGGCCTGCTTGCTGCACGCATACAGACACGCGGCCACGAACACGGGCTCCTTGGGGTCGGCGTCCCTGCCCGTGGGTCTGCGCGGCCCGGCGGCGCGCTTGTACTCGGCGACGACGCGGCCAACGATCTCGGCGATGGCCTCGCAGCCGAAGCGGATGCACAGCGCCGCGGGCGTCGTGCGCACCACCGAGTCGGCGCCCACGACCACGAGCAGCCGCTGAACGCTCGAGGCCACGGCGCGCGCGCTCACGCCGGCCAGCACGGCGAGCCGCTTGGCGTCCAGCGGCTCGTCCAGCGCGCGTCCGGCCACGATCAGGCTCGCCACGGGGCTCGCCAGGTCCGTCCCGGCGGCCGCCGCCGCCCGCGCCGCCGCGCGCCGCTGGTTCTCCTTGGCGCGCGTCACGACTGCGCGGGAGACGCCGCCGTGCTTGGCGGCCAGCGCGTCGATGTCCATGGCGAGAGGCGGCTGCTTGGGGGGTGTTGGGTCACGGCTTTGAGCGGTCGCTGGTGGCGGGAAAGGAGCGTCACGGACAAAGGAAATGATATGGAAAGTAGTCGCTTTGATGTTGGAATTGTAGAGTTCGACTGTTTTGGTTTACTGGAGTCTCAAATCAAATGGCGATGGCGTCGACCAAGGAGCTCAAAGAGAAGAATGCTTCGTGCGCATTCAGGAGACAACCGAGTTGCTTTGAGGCCGTCGACGCCTCTTGTCGTGGTCTTCGAAGGCAGGACGCGCTGGCAGGACGCTTTCAACGTCATGAGGCTCGCGGTAGGGCTGGGCTACTAGCACCGTTTGGTAAATTCCACCTCCGCCATCCAAAACTTGTCGACCTCGTTCCTGATGTCGCCAGCCGATGATGTCAAGGCGGCACTTGTGATCCTGCCATGGCTGTCCGACTCTGCATGTGTGCGTCAACTGTTCGGCGGTCTGGCCTTGCTTCTCTTCTCGTCCATGTCGACTTTGACGCCGGCGTCTGAGGCAACGGCCAAGGCCCTGGGCTGCTCGAGAAATGCTCATGCGCAACTCGATTGTCAAGCGAGCGATGTTGCACACCATTTGGTCAAGACCTCAGCCGTCGGTGCGCCGTTGTGGTCTGGTGGGGCAGTGAGTGTCGTGTGGTGACTGCAGCCGCCTGAAGATGCACAAGAGCAGCGGTGAGAAGCCGAAGGGAGGCACGACGGCTCACGTTGGTCAGAATTATCCTATGCCAACCGGCGACTCGAGTCGCTGGGGGCACCGGGACACTGCCGCTCGCACAAGAACGTGTTCATGCGCGGGGCTCGAATTCCGACATAACCCTCTCTTCCGCTGAAGAACCAATTGCACTAATTCTAGGCCTCTGTCTTCAGCGGCTTGGTGCTGGGCCGGCCTCGTCCAAAGACGCGGCGAGTTGTCCTCCCGAAGAGGAAGCAACGAGTCGAGTCCGCAGGCGAGCTGCCGATCCCGTGCGAGGAAGTCCCGCCGCTGGCGGTCGGTCCGCTTGGACGCGCTGCTGGATTGGCGAAATGGCTTGTCGCAGCGCCTGACTCGGAGTGAGTGATATGCCATCTAAAACAACCTGGACTTTGTATGGCGACACTTTTCCTTTTGTGCTTTCCTCGTGTCAAAATCCACTTTAGAGAATGAATTCCCACCCACCATTTTTCAATGAATGCCGCGTTTTTATTTATACAGAAGTGCCCTCTCGATCGTCGTGCAAAGACCGTCCAGTGAACCTTCGCGCAGCTGAGCAGCGCCGTTTTAGGCCGCCTTTTACGTAAAACCCGTCAAAAACCGCACTCCGAAGCCTCCGCAATCGGCCCAGTCATCGCCTCCACAGCCATGATGATGCCCTTCTCGGCCTCCACCTCGCAGGACGCGGGTCCGCAGTGCTTGTCGCGCATGGCGTGGGTCTCGCCCTTCTTTCGGGCCGCAACTGTAAACTCCGCATCATTTTAGGATTTGCTCGGACCGGCCGACGACGACTGACTGATACGGCCGCCGAGGTGGCTCGGCTCAGCTTGAAGGCCCAGCCTTCCCTATCCTCCTCCCTCCGAGCCCACCGGTCGACAGTCGACTAACACGCCGCGGCCCGCACTCCGAAACCCGCGCGACCTCCGAGCAGTCCGACCATGATGGAGGCCTCGCCGCGCTCCGACGGACCGGTCGTCTCGCTGGAGAAGGCGGCGGACCAGCTCGCGGCGCTGCTGACGGACCAGCGGCCAGTCGCCGGACAGTTGCCGGCTAAGGCATTGACCAGGGCGTCGGCTAACGGCACGCACGTCTGCCCCGAGCACGGCTGCGGACGGCAGTT
The DNA here is from genome assembly GCA_023338075.1 of Phytopythium litorale. Taxonomy (NCBI): domain Eukaryota; phylum Oomycota; class Peronosporomycetes; order Pythiales; family Pythiaceae; genus Phytopythium; species Phytopythium litorale. The sequence continues at coordinate 31,115 of JAADYB010000060.1, forward strand.
CAACCGCAAGTACACGCTCGTGGAGCACATGAAGACGCACACGGGCGAGAAGCCTCACGTGTGTCCCGTGCGCACGTGCAAGAAGCGCTTCAGCACGTCGGGGAACCTGTCGCGCCACAAGCGGCTGCACGGCGTCATCGAGCCGCTCGAGTGCCCCGTGGACGGCTGCATCTGCACCTTTGCAAGCGACAACAAGCTCGAAAAGCACATGAAGTATCACCTGGGCAGCCCCGTGCACGTGTGCACCATCGGCACGTGCGGCAAGACGTTCAGCACCACGGGCAATCTCAACCGCCACGTCAAGCAGCATCACCCGCACGCCGCCCACCGCCCGCTGCCGCCGCCGCCCCCGCGACTCAAGCGCGTCTTGACGAGTATCCCACGCCCGCCGCCGCTCATGGCCCAGCAGCCGCGTTACCTCGAGCCTGTGCAAATGGGCTACGCGATGCCGCCGCCATCGTCCTTGGCGTTCGGTGCGCCGCCCGTGCAAAGCAGCACAACCATCATGATCCCGCCGCTCGCGCCGCCGCAGTTCTCCAACTCGTGGATCGACGTGTCGGCTCCAAGCGCGACGCTCCAGTCCGTGCAGGTGCACACGCCGACCGCCTTCACGAACCGCAGCGAGGTGCTGTCGTCCGTGTTCGACGACATGGACTACTCGTCGACCGTGTCCAAGCCCATGGCACCGCAGATGTCGATGCAGATGCCCCCGCAGCAAAATCAGCACCCGAACCTCCAGCAGCAGCAATCCATGGCGCACGGCGGCCGCATCAACTTGTTCGACGACATGGTCACCTACCACGTGTCCAATATCCAGTTTTAGGGCGTCCCAGCGGCGTTTTGTGTGCAAACGTGTTGACTCGTAACTTATGAACGCTGACAAGCGAGGGCGTGCTCTTCACCGCGATTCTGTGTGCGTTTTCGTCAACGGTTCACCGCGGACGAGCACTTCATCACCACGCTTTCATTCATCATGTCCAGCAGCCTCACGCGTCCGCAAGTCAATTCTAAGACTACAATTACACTCTGAGGGATTACATCAAACACACATCAACCGTGCCGCAAGGCTCACGGCAATGACGACAAGAAGGTCACATGGAGGCTAATCACGTCGTCGAGGACGACAAGTGGGTCACATGGAAGCTAATCACGTCGTCGAGGATGCTGCTGACTTTGCTCGTCCCGACGTCCGCGTCTGCAGCGCCTGGCACGGCGACATGGTCCCGGAAGATGTCGGCGAGCGCGTCCACCGCGACTTGCTCGTGGCTCCAGGTCTCTGCCGAGCCGTAAAAGCCCATGTACTCGACCGACGTCGGACCGGCATGGCCACCCGGCACACAGAAGTCGCCGCCCTTGATGTGGTTTGGCGCCATGAGCTCGGTGAACGACTCGTGAGGCTCCTCCTGGTCCATGCTGACGTCTCCGTCGCTGTCGGACATGACCCGCGTCGACTGGAGCTGCTGCTGGTGGTGGTTCTTGATGTGTCGGTTGAGATTGCCCGTGGTGCTGAATGTCTTGCCGCAGTTGTTGATGGCGCACACGTGCACGGCGTCTCCGCGGTGGAATTTCATGTGCTTCTCGAGCTTGTTAGCGCTCTCAAAGGTACTCAGGCAGCCCGGTGCAGGGCACGGCAGCGGGTCGATGGTCGCGTGCAGCCGCTTGTGGCGCGACAGGTTCCCCGACGTGCTGAAGCGCTTGCCGCATGCGCGCACGGGGCACACGTGCGGCTTCTCGCCCGTGTGCGTCTTGGTGTGCTCGATCATGGTGTACTTGCGGTTGAACCGCCGGCCGCAGCCCTCCTCCGGGCAGCAGTACACGTGCGCGGGCTTGTCACCCTCGATCGCATTCGCGAGCGGCATGGCGCGCAGTTGGTCAGTCTATCGGCCAGGTAGATGTCGAGCTGGTAGTGTCAGCCGCAAAGAGCAATTGAACGCCGCGGACAGCGCAGCAGCTGCGGCTGGTGAACGAAAGCGACGCGCGATGGGCGACCGGGAGCGATTGCAGTCGCTCGGCAATCGTCCGCGGCGCATAATCGGCGGGGACACTGCCGCCGCGCTGTTGACGGCCGCGCAGGGTGGACACTCCGGATGTCGACGCAAGCCGGTGGGCCGCTGCGCAATATGGCGGTGCGGCTTCAACCGGCCGCCCCTCCTAGTACACACGGTCTCTATCGCAGGCCGCGCATTACTCGAGCGGTGCGGCGGTGGCGAGCGGACCGGCCGGTCCGCTGCTCTTCTACGCGAGACCCGCGCGAGCCGACAAGACGTGTGACAGCGGCGTGCAGAGGCGGCACCGCGGTGAGAGGGGCCGCCGCGGCGTCTCGACGTGCCGACGGGGAGGCCCGAGGCAGGACGGACATGGCCTCCGTTCAGCGCGGGATGGTGGTCGTCGTGTCCACTTTTGGCTGCGACGTCGGACCAGGTGGTGGCACCGTCCAGAGCATTGCCGGCGTTGGGAGGTGATGGCCGGCGCTCGCCGTTCGCACAGCGGGGCCGCGTGGTGTTCGCGCCGTAAGGTGTTAGTGCTGGGCACGGCGCGAGGGAACGATGCACGGCGCGGTGGGCGTGGAGTCGAGGTGGCGGCGCGCCTATTGGCGCAGTCTGTCCATATTGACCGCCCTGCCTCGGGCCGTAAAACAAGAATTGTATTCGCGCCGTTATAACACAACTGTCGTTAGCAAGCTAACATGTATAAAACATTTAAAATGATTCCCGAACTGAACGTTTCGAAGTACGAGACGGGGCGGCTTTGTCGACCTGATGCTGTGATGCTGATGCTGAAGTGGACACGGAGCCACGGTTCAACTCGCTGGTGTCACACGTCTGCGTGAGATTTATCGAAGAGCGCGGCGCGTCGAACAGCACGACGCGGGCGTCGACCATTTACAGTGAGCACAGTCCACAGAAGGGGCGACGAGTGAGCAGCACGAGCGCGATTATAGCGCGAATTGTGCAAATCGTTGAATCGAGAGACGTGCTCCATTCGAATAAAACAAGAATAGCACGATCGCATTCTATAAAAGTGGACAGCTCTCGAGGTTTCTGCCCAACGCGAACCCTGTGGGCTCCTCCCCAGCAGCTCTCGCTGTCTCGATGGCGTCGACGCTCGTCCGGTCGGTCTCCTCTCCTTCTTCCCCCCTCTCCAAGTTACTCACGACGCCGCGTCGGACGCGAGCGAGGAAGATTGATTAGCCGGTCTCAGACTAACTGCCGCCGCCCGCCGCCTCGCCACTTGGGACTTGATCGTTCGCACAGCAAATGCCGCGCGCCGCCGTCGTCTACAGTTCCTCTCTTTCCGCCCCGCCCCGCCCCGTCCGCACCGCACGGCACAGCACAGAACCGCAAAGCACAGCACGCTCTTGTGGCATGCTCAAACGCGCGCGGTCCATGGAGGAGCATCGAGGGGCGACGCCTGCTGGTGCGCACTGCTGCCCCGAGCCCGGGTGCGGCCGCCAGTTCTCGCGCAAGTACACGCTGGGCGAGCACATGAAGACGCACACGGGCGAGAAGCCGCACGTGTGCCCGCTGCGCTCGTGCGGCAAGCGGTTCACCACATCCGGCAACCTCGCGCGGCACAAGCGGCTGCACGGGTTCATCCAGCCGCTCGAGTGCCCCGTGGACGGCTGCGTGTGCACGTTCCCGAGCGAGTCCAAGATGGAGAAGCACATGAAGTTCCACTTTGGCGGCGCGGAGCACGTCTGCCCCGTGGTCGGCTGCGGCAAGACGTTCAGCACCACGGGCAATCTCAACCGGCACCTGCGCAACTACCACCCAGAGCACGCGGCGGCGGCCATCGAGCCGTGGAGCGTCCGGAGTGGCGACGCGTCTCCGAAGAGCAGTCCCAATGCGCCGGACGACTGGCGGCCCGAGGACGGAGGCTCGTCGGGTCCACCGCTGCGCCGGAGCTGGTCCATGACCGACGCACCAGCCGCGAGGAGCACGGGGAAAGCGGCGGAGCCCAGCCCCGATCAAGTGCTAGACGAGCTGTCGGAGACCTTAGAGGGCACTGGCATTGAGCACGACTCGGGACGCGGCAGCCTCATCGACGACATTGTCCGCTTCCACGTGGCCCACCTCGGGTCCATCGACGGCGTCGGGCAGGGCCGCAACCGAGCTCTGACGCGGTGAGGAATTGCGGTGGTGTCGAAAATGATTTTAAAATAATAGCCGATGGGTTCAGCGAATCTCCGCTTGTTTTTGCTGAAAGAACAGAGGCAAATGGCAAGTCAAGAGGAGGCCGGAAACAGTCATCCCGCTGAAGCAACATGGCGACGCCAGCGTCAGGAACGTTCCGCCCGTTGCAGCCCACGGACGATTCTGTTCGAGAAGCTGACGCGCTGAAGAGAAGGAAGAAGCTTCAGACCACCCCTTGCGTGTGAATGCACGCGTCCAATCACTGGCGCGGTGAAGTGAAGCTCGATCACCAACCGAGTGGTGTTGCTGTTGCCGAAAGCGGGGTTCCCAGCCACAAACGGTCGAAGATCGGCTTTAGAACAGAACGTTCAGCCGATTCGGTTAAAACACTACTTTCAGACCATTTCTCCCATTACTCACTGTATCTACTGATGTAGAGCGCGCATGCGGCCCCATTGTGGACACGCCTCGATATCCCAGGTGGCGTGCGGTCACTGTCCAACGCGCAGGTCTTGCGATTTGTATGTCTCTTACAGAAATCAAGTGCGGCGGCGGCCCGTCCGTTGTCACGCCGTCCGAGCGTGTGCACCTCTTTACGGCATCTGTTAGTTCGCCTCACCATACAAACTCACAGTGAGTTGAGCGGGGCTGTGGGCCGTTCGGACAACCGGTTCGCAGCTCGACTGGCGTAAAGCGCTCCCCATGCGCTCATTCCCCAAACTGCAGCCATTCCTCCACTCCCACCGCCCTGAGCCACCTTCTCCACGGACACCATGGAGCCCAAGACGACCGTCTTCGAGTGCACGGAGCCCGGGTGCGGCCGCCGGTTCAACCGCAAGTACACACTCGAGGAGCACAGCAAGACCCACACGGGCGAGCGGCCGCACGTGTGTCCGGTCCGCACGTGCGGCAAGCGCTTCAGCACGTCGGGGAACCTGTCGCGCCACAAGAGGCTCCACGGGTACATCGAACCGCTCGAGTGTCCCGTGGACGGCTGCATCTGCGCCTTCCCGAGCGCCAACAAGCTGGAGAAGCACATGAAGTTCCACTACGGCACGGCCACCAAGGTGTGCTCGGTGCCCGGCTGCGGGAAGACGTTCAGCACGACGGGCAACCTGAACCGCCACCTGAAGAACCACCACCAGGTCGAGGATGTCGAGAAGCTGGCGGTCGCGGTCGGCAGCCCCACGAGTGCCGAGCAGTGGGCGGCGGACCGCGAGGACGACGCCGAGCCGGTCGCGTCGTGGCTCGGCTCGTGCTTCACGCCCATCGGATTCTCTACAGGCGCGCCGTTCGAGCACGCGTGGAACCCGGAGCTGATGGACGCGCTCGAGCTCATCCTGGACGACAGTGCTGCGGTCGTCGACCCCGTCGCGATCGTGTAGAGGCCTTCGTAAAGCGTAATTTATTGGCATCAAGCCCTCCCACCACTCCTTGCTGAGCTACCGCCGTCCATTAGCTCGTTCTGCTTCAACTCTGCGGCCATAGCTCCCATCTCGATGGAGTGCACTGCCCTGCCCTCCGACACATGAACATGCGTCGAGATAGAGACGCAGCCACGGACGGCTCGCCTCCAGCGCATGTCCCTAATCCTGTGCGATGTGTACACATCGCCATCCATCATCCGAGGCGGAGCAGGTAAACCGAACGAGGCGCGGATTACCCGACGCGCTGTCCATTTCCGCCAGCAGTGCCACTGTTCGTACGTGAGCAAGGCGTGTGACGTCCGCCCCCGAGCCACACACGGCCTGGACACGGCCGCCCACTGTTCGTCCGGATCTTCACCGCAAGAGTTGCTCACCTGCCCATAGTCGTGGCCACGCCCCGCGACTCCATCTGCGTCGCAGTCGCTGAGCTCAAGCAGGCGGCGGGCTCGTGTCGCACGACTGCCCAAATATAGCCGCCGCAGGCTGGCAACAACCGAGCAGAGGTCTGCTCAGACCCTACCCACGCCACTCACCGCTTCGAGCTGCTCCAGGTCTCACCGCATGGTGCGGCCCAGCCCAGACGCACGCGCTGTGCACAGCCGCTATCCGCATGTCTTGCGCGGATTCCGCGGCAGAGTATCGGCGAACGCTGAAGCGGAGAGGTCCGGCGATTTGCCTCCGTGCTCGGTGTGTCTGTCTATGCTGGCCTTGTCCACTTTTTCCCAGGGCTGAGATCAAGCGCCGCCAGCATATCTCCTCGGACAACGAGACCACGCAAACGAGCGTTGGCTCCACCGCCGTCACTTCTCAACTTTCTTTGATCCACCAACTACACGTGAGTGCAACATGATGAACTCCACGAACGCCACGAATGCCTCGCCGATCGCCACGGAGGCCACGGCGGTCATCAAGTGTCCGCACACCGGCTGCATCCGGGTCTTCGCTCGCAAGTACGCGCTGGACGAGCACGTCAAGACGCACACGGGAGAGCGGCCGCACGTGTGTCCGGTCCGCACATGTGCCAAGCGCTTTACGACCTCCGGCAACCTGTCGCGCCACAAGCGGCTGCACGGGTATATCGAGCCGCTTCAGTGTCCCGTCGAGGGCTGCGTGTGCGAGTTCCCGAGCAACAACAAGCTGGAGAAGCACATGAAGTTCCACAGCGGCCAGGTTAACAAGATCTGCCCCGTGATCGGCTGCGGGAAGACGTTCAGCACGACGGGCAACCTGAACCGCCACCTGAAGAACCACCACAGCCAGCACGAGGTGCAGGAGAACATGATCAAGGTCACGTCCGTGTCGGTCGGCAGTCCCATCAGCGGCGACCAGTTCATCGACTACAGCCAGACTGGCGACGCTACGATGCCGCACTGGGAGCCGATGGCCAGCGACTTCTTCCAGTTCGCCCAAGTCGACGAGATGGACGACATTTGGAGCCCCGCGGTGCTTGACACACTCCAGATTATCTTGGGCGACGAGCCCGTGTGCTCATGGGACGCCGCCTGCTAGGATTCTGATCGCATTGGTGTTTATTTATCGACTGTCGAATAGAACAACAAACAACAACAACAAACAACAACAGCCTCTGCTAGTCCAGCGTGTTAATCAGTGGCTCGGGGATCGGAGCAGCTTGGTGGCAATGAAGCAACGAAGTCTTGGATGCGCTCCTATTCATCATGCGGCAGGATGCACTGCTGCGAGCGGTTCGTGTCGTAAAAATACACAGGCGAGGATACGCTCGCACCAAACTGCTTGGTGGTGGATGCGAGCTGCTTGCTGGCGGATGCAGCGAGCGTAAGACTCTGTCCGACGCAGGAAGCGCCACATCCTAGCTTTCTCTTGCGTGGTCTGCAGCTCGCATGAACATGATGCGAGACCAAACCCACCAAGCGGATGGACGGACGAGGTCGGGTCGTTGGCGCGTCAAGTTCCGCCGTGCGCCATGAAAAGGCGCGGTCGGAGCGAAATAACGCGCTATCCACGAGATCGGAGCCTCAAGATCCGCTCGCTGGACAACGAGCCCCATCGCCGAGGCTGACGGACACCGGAGACGACACGATGCCACTCCTTTCGCATGAAAATCCACGCCAAAGTGGACACGTGCGTGACCGCTCGGCCGAGCTGGTCGTATGACCTCGGATCGCCCTTCCCCGAGACCCGAGACACAAAAGTGCTGCTGCAAGAGTCCAACTTGTCTTCGCGGTGGTAATTCACACCGACAGCTGCCGGATTGTCAACAGGTTGCCCTGATGATGCCTTTTCGTAAAACATGTCGTAATCTCACTAAAAAATGGACATGCCTTACAAAAAGCAAGCTTTTCTCAAAACTGTTTTCTGATTTTATTCTGCCACCTTTACAAATCTCGCAAACAGCTGGCCGTGTCCGCAATTTCCGCCACAATTTCGCCAACCACCGCCGCGTCAGGTCATCGGGCTGCTGGGCAAAGACGAGGCCAGCGTTTTGCGTCCGCGCTCACGAACTCACCGGTGTGACACCGCCGCTGCCGAGCGTAATACGCTGGACTTGGCTATGATGGGCTCGGCGCGACGCAAGCGGCAAGATTTGCGTGCCCGACTCTTTCGTGCGCACGGCTCGCGGCTTGTCCCTCGCCTCGCAGTCGTGCGTCTTGTCAACACGACCGGATTTCCTGCCAAGTCACACGCTCGTGGCGGTGTTGCGCTCGTCAGCCCCCCAACTGGCCCAGTCCGAGCCGTGGATTGTCGTCGACACGGCCTCGACAGAGACCGAGCCAGGCGAGTGGATCCATCTCATCCATCGCCGCGCTCATCCGCACGCAGACCCACCACTCTCACTCCCCAATCTACCACTAAGCACCAACGCACATCAACAGCGGCCGCTTGCTGCTCTCTTCATGTCAACCATGGCCGCCATCCCCACCGTCGAGTCCGCCGTGGCCATCGCCCACGACATCGCCAGCACAGCGCAGGCGACGCTCGCCTGCCCGGAGCCGGGCTGCCTGCGGCAGTTCGTGCGCAAGTTCAGCCTCCTAGAGCACATCAAGACGCACTCGAGTGAGGGTCAGCACGTCTGCCCCGTGCGCACGTGCGGTAAGACGTTCAGCACGTCCGGCAATCTGTCGCGCCATAAGCGCCTGCACGGGTACATCGAGCCACTGCCGTGCCCCGTCGAGGGCTGCGTGTGCGCGTTCCCGAGCAACAAGAAGCTGCAGAAGCACATGAAGTTCCACTTCAGCGCGGACGTGAAGCCCTGCACCGTTGCCGGCTGCGGCAAGGCATTCAGCACGACGGGCAACCTGAACCGCCACCTGAAGAACCACCACGGCCAGACCGATGTGGAATGCATGAGCCCACGCCAGGGTGTCGACACTTCCAAGACGGGCAACCCGACCCATGCGGTCACTGGAAGCCCGACCAGCGCCGAGCAATGGGCGTTTGGAGCAAGCAGCGACGCTGTTGACGACTGCGACGATCTGCTGCTGTGGTCGTCGACGTGCTTCATGCCGACAGACATCGACCTGACCTCTGGCCCCATGTTTGACGGCTCGGATGACGAGGTCTGGACGCCCGAGCTACTCGACACGCTCGTGGATCTGCTCGACGACAACACCACCGACGTCGCCATGGACATGCTGCCCATGCCCACCCTGTAAGGCTTGATGCCAGTACTAGTCGTAGACCAGTAGGACCAGCAGCACTAACTTATTGACACCATTTTGCACTCATTCCATCGACACCGCACTCGCATTCTATCGCTTCGACGTTGCAGCATCGAGGTTAGTCAAGATTCACAACACATGAAGAGAGAACATACCCTCACGGTCGTCTTCATGTACAATCCACAACCATAGGGCTTGCCCCTCCATTCGCCAAGTGTTCAGGGTGCCCTACCGCACTGGCTTGCACTAACTCGACTGCTCGACGATGCTTCCATCCACGCTGGGGTCGGTCGATTGCCAGCCAGCGACTACGACGGGTCGATCTCATGAGATGAGGACAAAGCAGCCGACGACGTGGTGAACGTCCATGGTTGGCGATGCCGCTCGTCGATGGCTTCGCCCTCCCTTTCAAACGGCGCCGTCAATCGCGACGAGATCTTTCGCGCGCCTGCCGTCGCGTTGCAATTGCAGTCAACAGCTTACACACGTCATCTGCTCAGCGGAGTCCAACGACGCGGTCAGATATGCACCATACTTTGATACACAGCAGTGCCCCGCCTGGATTGTTGTTCGGTTGACACCGGCATTGGCGGGCGGTCAGCGGTTTGCTCGCTCTTTCAGTCACCGGCCTGGTCGTTGACGCGACGTGCTCCTCCGCGATTGCACGCCGAGTGTCAAGCGCCTGCCTCAACTATCGGCCGCCGCCTGGACGGTGAACAGCGCTTGAGGGCTCACTCTCGAGGAACGGTTGTCAGTTGCGTGTGGCTGTCCGCGAGGCGGACTTGCCTGCCTTTACGCGCCGAGTAGGACACTTCCTTGAGCCCTGATGCCGTCCGTCTTGGCACTTGGGCGTCGAATTCAATCCGCTCGGGCTCACTATCACGTGGCTGCCTCGCCTTTCATTCATGTTGAGCATCGGAGCAGTCGTTGTGTTCGTTGAGACCCGTTCTGGACACGGGACCGTCCGCTGTCAATTCGCCAGGCGCGCGTGCGTGGCATCTGCGCTCCGTACCCTCGCTGTAGCCGCAGATCTCAGGTGGTGAGCCATTTCTTTGTCTGTTTGCGCCGCGACCACCCTCGCATGGCTCCCTTGGACGGCTCTAGGCTCGAGAGTCACACGTTCCCCAAGGATAGGAGATGAGCCGGTGCCGCCCTCCCCGCCAGACTGCTGGCCTCCCATGGCGCTTGTCACGATGTGGTGGGCCAACGGCATACTCACCGCCATACACTTCGGGGCGTCTGCAGTTCTGGACACGTACCGTTGAAAGCTGTTGACTGCGTCCTGCGGGTCGACAGGCCTCCCCCGCTATCCCCTCCTCTCCTCTCGTTGAGATTGAGTCTCCACCTTCCACCCTCCTCTCCCTCAGTCTCTCGACCATTTCGCATTTTCGGTCAGCTACCGCAATATCGAAATGAACGCCCAGGGCAAGCTCCCGGGGTTTGAACTGCCGCGACCGAGCGACCACTCGCGCGACTCGGTCATGGACTCCCCGTCACAGCAGACGAACTACACGCCCACCGGCACGATTAGCGGCCACGCCGGCGTCTCTCCGCGCTGCCACCCATCCAAGGACGAGGACATGGACATCTCGGACAGGATAACAGTGCGGAAGGCGGCGTTGCCGCCGGCCTCGCAGCCTCCCCTGCGGCCGCTGCCGCCCCACGCGTGCCCCGAGCCTGGATGTGACCGTCGGTTCAACCGCAAGTACACGCTCGCCGAGCACATGAAGACGCACACGGGAGAGCGGCCGCACGTGTGTCCAGTCCGCACATGCGCGAAACGCTTCAGCACGTCGGGGAACCTGTCGCGCCACAAGAGGCTCCACGGGTACATCGAGCCGCTCAAGTGCCCCGTCGAGGGCTGCGTGTGTGCTTTCCCGAGCAACAACAAGCTGGAGAAGCACATGCAGTTCCACTACGGCAGCGCCGTCAAGGTGTGTCCGGTCATCGGTTGCGGGAAGACGTTCAGCACGACGGGCAACCTGAACCGCCACCTGAAGCACCAGCACACGGGGCTCGAGCGCCGTATCAAGCCCACCGTCATGATGGCTCCGCCGATCGTCGTGAGCAACCACCGCAGCCCCACGAGCTCCGAGAGCTGGGCGCCGCCTACTCTTCTGTCTGTCGCGCCTCAGTTCCGGATGCAGCCGCTGACGCTGCAGATCCCGCCTCCACCCCAGCTTGTGCTGCCGCCTCAGCACCAGCAGATGATGCAGCAGCAGCAGCAGCAGCAGCAGCAACAACAACAGCAGCAACAATCCATGTCGCTGTGGCAGCAAGAGCAGCAGCTCCCACCAATGAGTGCGCCGATCTTCACGCCCACCAAGTCGTGCGCAGAGATGTTCGAGGAGGTGTGGAACCCCGAGATGCTGGACACGCTCGTCTCGGTGCTGCACGACCCGAACGCGCGCTACCAGAGTCAGTCCTACTAGTCAGAGTCTCCCGGTGGCGAGTCAACGAGCAGGAAGGAGTGCGGGGACTGCGCTCGAGGAAGAGCTTTTCGGGCGATTTGTTATCCGGATAATTATTGTGCAAACAGTGAAGAAATACATACATCAATATGATCGTTGAGAAGCGTTTGGCAAAGATGTCGAACACTGCGCGCAGCCGTGGCTTCCTGGTTTCTCCATCGTCACTCGCGCTGGCTACCATGTCTAGCCAGGCGCAGTCGCGCGGCCATCTTGCGGCACTGGTTGCCGTCGGGTCCAACTACATCGAGTGACTGACGTCGTCGCCCACGCCGTGATCCAAGTTCTTGATGTCGCTGAACGTCTTGCCGCATCCTGAACCTTGGCAAACGCGCCTCCTATCGCGGTGCCGGTAAGCCAGGTGGCGACTCAATCTGGCCTCGTTCATGGACGCCACGTCACACTCCGACACGGTACACGCAGTCACACAGGACACGGGAGCGGCTAGAGCGGACCATACAGTCGTCGACGGCTCGCTTTGTCCGAGTCAACAACTTTTGGTAAATAAAGCTAGCTGTTCGAGACGGATTGGTTCCTTCGTGTTCGCGCTGCAGTGCCCATCGTTGATATCCGGGTTCCAAGGTGTTGGCGTACGCGGTTGAGAGTCAAGACAACAACCATTGCTGGCACATGAAGCTCCGATTCTCGATCGGAGAGATCGAGTTGATATCGAGGCAGATGCGGCTTGAACTCGCTCCCACAAAGAAATGAGTGGTATCCAACGACTCCGAGCTCAACGTCGTAGTCTCGGCGCAGCAGGCAAAGTCTCACAGGCCCACTAAATCAACGAGCAGCTGTGGTTTGCCGCTGCTGTGATAATGTAGCAGCATCTAAGCTGAGCATCGACTTCACATCGGGCACAGAAGGCCGTGTATTGAAGCGATTGATGGCTTGATATCCGCGGCTGGAGAACTGCACGTTATACAACATTTGTGTGTTGCTTTTGAAGATTGTGCTGAGCTTTGGAAATCGTTCAGTCGACGAGTTTACAATCATATGGCATGTAAATCAGACCAAGTTGAAGTCCAGGTGACGGGATCTGAGGTCATCTGCCAAGTTTTGTGGCGGAGAACTGACAGTCAGCGGACAAAAAGCTGGCTTACAACACGTTGGGAGCGTGATAATCCACCAGCCTTCTTGACTGTACAGCGTATGCATCAGCTGCTCGGAGCACTCACAGCAGCAACTCGTGAGCGCACCAGCATCACCACGTTTGCATTGATACGCCAAGAGCTCCTGCTGCTAGATCGCTCGATCCAAAGCCCAGCTACGGAATGCAGCGCACCGCGTAGTGGCTATTCACAGGGAGTCATGGGCTGCCTGGCGCGCGAGCAGTCGCAGTGTTGCCATGTGCGCGTGTTATGGTACGCGGGGTGCCATGGCGATGCACCAGACCAACAGGGAGTGACGCATCTGTAGCAGTGAAGATACGATGTTGAGGATATCGATTAGAATACACTGGTTGGTTCTTGATCACTCGAGAAGCAACTGTGTGAGGATATCTAGAAGTTCTTCAGGCCACAACTCTGTAGCTGAGTCGTCGCTACTGGGAAAGATATCCACGTCCACGTCCATCCAGTCGCTACGCTGACAAGACGCTTCGATCTCATCAGCACTGGTGCTACTGCTGGTCGAGCTTTGACTGCTGTCGCTCGAGTCGGATATACTCCCGCTGTCGCTTGATTGTAACAAAGTCAGCTCGCTGCAGCCGCTGTCATCTTCGCTGCTCTCCCAGCAGCTCATCGGAAACAGCTTCGGAGTCAGAGGCAGACTTCCAAAAATGACGCGCTCCTTCTCGTCGTGGTAGTGCTTCAGGTGGCGATTCAAGTTCCCGGTGTTGCTGAACGTCTTGCCACAGCCCGGCACTTGGCAGACGCGGGTCCGGTCGCGGTGCTGGTAAGTCAGGTGCCGCCTCAGTTTGGCCTCGCTCATGAACACCGCGTCACACTCCGACACGGAACACACGAGCGGCTCGAGCGGACCGTGCAGTCGACGGTGGCGCATGAGGTTTCCCGACGTGCTGAACCGTCTGCCGCACGCGCGGACGCGGCAGATGAACGGCTTCTCTCCGGTATGTGTCTTCATGTGCTCGGAGAGCGTGTACTTGCGGCTGAAGAGTCGACCGCACGTCTTGACGGGGCACCGAAAGCTGTTACTCGGACTCGCAGATGCGGTGTTGCTGTCCGTTGACGGCGCAGGCGAAGCTGGGGGCATGGGGGTGGTAGGCATGTTGGTATCGGTTGAGGCTGATCTCAGCAAGTTTTCGAATGATTCGCGCTTTCGACAGTGAAAAAAAGAACCCGGCGCGGTTCTGATGATGATCGAGGCGGGCGGGTCTGCTGCTGGTGGTATCGCTTTCGATGGCGATTTATATGAAAAGATTCGCTCGCTGGAGCACAGAAGACACAGAGATCGGATAGACTGGACTTGGAGGCGTCTTGCCTCTGACAGGTTTTTGCTGGAGGAGGTGCGGCTGAAAGCGCTAGAAATGCTGCGAAGATTGGGCTGAGGCCAGCTGTGAGAGACACGCACTCCCGAACATGAGGCCAGCTCTCAATGGCCATGGCGCGGCGGCGGATATGCACATCATAAAACGCTACGAGCGTGGGCAGAGCCGGGAGCTCGTAGGTTAATTTTCTGACGCAGCCAGCGCTCCTTGCGCTCCTTGCCCCCCATTTGGTCCAACCGGCGAGTAGAGCCGAGCTGCATGTAAGCCATGCGCGCGTTTGTGGGCTCTAGCGCGCCACAGCCCACCATTGGGACGGATTACCACGTTTGCAACTACTCGCAACGCGTCGCGCTACTCGATCATGCTGACCCTAGTGAACTACGTGCGATGGAACAAGCGTGGCAGTTGACATCGCGATATCGTTGCTCCTTGCGAGGTAGCACGACAAGAACGTCGGGTATCGATGCGATTGAGACATTGACTGTGGAAAATCAATTGGCAAGTGTCTCTGTGGGCATTTTGGCGTCGCATTTGACATCGAAAAATCCGCTGTATTCGCTCCTTGGAGACGAAAAATCTCACTAGTTGCCTCTCTGCAGCCACTTCACTCTCACAGCCAGAACCTGTGCGAGCAGTTGAACCTCTCTGCAGCTTTGCTATTGATAGCTCCAGCTGGGACATTCGTCAGCTGTGTGTTTACCAGGATTTTCTGGCGCAAGATCCTTTCAGTGGGGACAGGCGCAGAGGGTTGGCCCTCGATTGGTTTTGGCCGGCACTTTTGATCAGTCACCCCACCGCACCGCAGTGCTTGGTGACCAGAGACGCAGGTGCCTTGGACACAAAGCAAGCGGGCTATATTGGTGCATCGCTGGCCTGTCCAGTGCCCAGATGTGTCGAGCGTCCCAGGTGGTGTGTCGCTCTTGCACCAGTTGCCCTTGAACTTGTTGGTTCTTTGAGCTGGTGGAATAGATGGTGTGGAGCACGCTAAAAGGCAACTTGTTTGAGAATGCTGGACATGGGTTTATTGTTGAGCTTTGGTGAGGCAGGGCAGCTCAAAGACTCCGACCCACCGTCAGTGACGTGTTTGGATAATGGATGCGTTGGGTTCTCCCACAACGAAGTCGGGTGGAGTGGATTCGACGACGTGCAGCCAATGTCCTTTGCCGGGAGCTAAGGTGGCGGCTCATTCTTGCCACGCTCATGAGCATCGCGCCACGCTGCTGCTATTCACGTCAGTGTGTAAGGAAGTGGCTTTTGATCAAAATGATCCGGAAGACTAACATTTCACAGCAACTTGGTCCCGGTCAATCTCGGAATCGTCGAAGCGCACACGCGGTCTGACATCCGAGTCCCCAACCGACCGAGTTGCCGAAAGCCCCGATGCTATCGACGGATGGCTACTTCAGTTCTATAAAGATAGAGGCCGTGCTCATTTCGTCACCTCCGGCCCGCCAGCGTCGTTCTCGTCGTCGACCGTCTTTTTGAGCACCGGCGCGGAGCTTATGCGACTCACGCCACCACTGCTTGAGCTGCCGATAGGTGGCAGCTTCTTGGCCGACCCGACTCCAGGCGACGGGCTCGCGTCCATCCCGCCCGCACGGCCAGTCCACTCCGCCTCCTTCTTGGCAAGGGCCCGCGCATCCTCGAGCTTCTTCCGCCGCTGCGCCGCCAGCTTCTCGCGCTGCTTCTTCAGCGTCGCGGCTGACAGTGGTCGCCGCGCGAACAAGCGGTTGCTACTCTCTCGGTCGTCGGCCGCGGAGCCCAGCGCCGTCATTTTGAGCTTGAACGCACTCCCGGGTCCGGCAGCCGTCGTCTGGCCGGAGATCGCGGGGGTGGACAGCTCCAGCGTGTCATCCAGATCGGCGGCAAACATCTGTGCGCTATCGGAGCCCTCGGGCTCCTTCTGATCACGCACATCCACCACACACACCGTTTCGACTCCGATGAGGGCCGGGTTGACACCCATCGGTGCTATTGTTGACGCTGTCGGCGACAGCATTGACGCCATGCTGCCCCCACTGCCTCCTGTATCGCCTGCAGTCGTGCCAAGTGCCTCAATCTTCCCGCCGGCGTGCACGTACACGTGTTTGGTGCGCGGGTGTCGCTCCAACGCCTCAGCCAGCACCTTCACCCCGTCCTTGGTGATAAAGTTACCGCGCAGATCCACGAGCCGCAGAGCACTGGAGGCGTTCGCGAGCACTGCCGCCACGGCACGCGCACCTTCGTTTGAGATGCCATTTCCGCGCAGCTGGAGCTCGCGGACACCGCTGGCGTTGGAGCGCAGCAACGCTGCCACGGCGTGGACTTCCTCGTCGCCGACGCCACTTTCGGCCAGCTTAAGCACGCCGTTGTCGGTCACCGATGAGCGCGCTTTGATCTCATGTACGTATCGCAGCAGCGTCTTGCGCTTGGCGTCCTCCTCAACCGTCAACTTCTCCTGCAGTCGCGCTGCCTTGCGTGCAAGGTGAGCGATCTGGTCCCGGCGCGCCTCGAGCTGCGCGCGCGCGTCTTCCGCAGCATCTTCGCCAGCTCCCAGCGCGCCAAGGAGCGCCGCGAGCCTCTCCACGAGCATCTGCTTGGTGTTCATGCTCTTCTGCGCGCGCTTGAGGAACGCGTTGATGCCCATGCGGTCCAGCAAAGCCGCATTTCGCTGCTGTTGCTGCAGCATGATCTGATGCTGCTGCGCGTCTGTCGAAGCTGTGATGGTCGTTGACGCGAGGCGCTTGGCCTTGATGATGAGCAACCCACCGTGAGATGCGCGCGACTCGACGAAGAAGCGCGCGTTGCTCGCAACTGCTGCCGCGTCGTCCGGGTGAACAGGCGAGTCCTGCTGGTTGTTGCTCTTGGGGTTGTCCTCGCCATAGAGCGACAGCCCGGCGTTTTCGAGCGCTGCCGCGAGAGCTGCTGCCTTCTTTTGCAGTGCCTCGAGGCGGATCTTGTACTCGTCGAGTTCCCCCTGCTTGCTGCGCAGCGCTTCTGTGACGACGCGGTTGCTCTCGGCGGTCGCGTGCAACTTGGCGGAGAGTTCGGCGCTCTTGTCCTGCGCGCTAGCGACCTGCGCGCCGAGCTTCTTGGTCTCCTCCTTGGAGACGAGCTTGGCTTCCTCGTCCGCTTGCATCTTGTTGAGCAGGAAGGCCACGCGTGCCCCCATCGTCTGCAGCTTGTCCTCCAGCACTTTGCGCTCGTCGGCCTCCTTTAGTTTGGCCTTGACCTCTTCACTGCAGCGCACGCTGAGCTGCGCGTTGTGCTTCTTGAGCGCCGTCAGCTGCTCCAGTAGCACCTTCTTGTCCATCTCGGACTTGGCGCGCGCCTTACCCTCGCTCGTGCCCTCCTTGAGCAACCGCGCGTTCTTCTTCTTGAGCGCCAGCAGCTCCAGCTCCTTGTTCTTGAGCGCGTCCACAGCCTTGGTCTTGCCAAGTTCGGCCAGTTTGAGCCTCTCCAGTAGCTGAAAGACCTTTTCGGCCATCTCCCGCAACTGCTCGGCCGAGTCGCGGTTCTCAGCCTCCATGCGCGCACGCTCCTGCTCGGCCTTGTCGGCGCGTTGCGTCAGCTCCTGCTTGTCGCGCATGAGGTTGCCGTTCTCGATGAAGAAGCTCTTGTTGGCGTCGATCTGCGCACGTTTGGCCTTGGCCTCGAGCTGCACCTGCGTCTCCAGCTCCTGCGAGCGCTCCTGCGACGCGCGCAACTTGTCCTCGAGCGCGGCAAGCTGGTCGTCCGCGCGCCGCTTGGCCTCCTCGAGCTGCTGCATCTTGTCCAGGAGCTGATACTGCTTCTCCTTACGCACGCGCAGCTGCTCCTGCAGGGCCTCGAGCTCCACCTGCGTTTTCATCTTGAGCTCTGCATTGCACGCGCGCAGCTGGTCGCTCTCGACGCGCAGCAACCGCACTTCCTCGGCCCGCAGCTGTCCCTCACGCGTTGCTCGCGCTGCGACTTCCTCGTGCGTCTTGGCGCTCGCTAGTAACGATGTGAACCGCGTCTGCAGTGCCTCGAGCTCACCTTTGAGCGCGGCATTGCTCGATCCCAGGGCTGCACCTTGAGCCTCCTCGTGCTCCAGCAATCGCAGCAGCTCCGTGTTGTGGTCTGTCAGCACGCGGATCTGCGTCTCCCGCTCCTCCATGCCTGTCTGAGCCTTGACGAGGTTCGTCTCAGCGGCGCGCGCCTTGCTCTGGAGCTCGAAGTTCTGGTCGCGTAGTACTCGGTTCTCGTCGTCGAGGCGCAGCTTGTGCGCCTTGAGCGTCTGGATCTCGTCGTCCATGGCGTTGAGCGATGTCAGCAGCCGCGCGTTCTGGTCGCCCAGGATACGCATCTGCTCGTCCTTCATGGCCAGCGCCTCGGTCGCTCGCGACTCCTTGTTGCCCTTGTTCGCCGCCGCCGCCGCAAGCCCCGCGGCATCCAGCATGCGCTGTAAAAAGACGAGCAGGGGTCAATACGATCCTTTGTCGTGATGGCAGCATGCGCATCAGTAGAGAACGCATCCCAACGCACCTCGGCGCCTGGGCGGAAGGGCGAATCGCTCATGGTGAGCAGTATCGACTCCGATCCGATGCAGTGAGGAACAGTGATGAGGAAGGCAAGGCTCAAGAAACAGAGACGGCCTGGAGCGGATCCGGACGCGGCACTATGCTATGGCACACTCATGCACGTGCCCACAGCACGACGGAGCAACGGAGGAGGCTTGTGTGGGACCCAGAGCCTTGGGATTGACAAGGAGACAGCGAGAAGAGGCCTCTGAGTGCTATGTTTAGACGGTAGCGGCCTCCTTTGGACCTTCGTGCCAATAATAGATGGCTGTGGGGTCGATGCCACTCATACTGACACGATTCCTTTCCCCCACTTTGCGTGTTGGGCAGAGACCTTGTTGCGGCCCCGTTGGGTCTCTATGAAATGATTGAGCTGCCAGGACAATCCCAACGATGCCGCGGAGCTGTATGCGCCGAGCGATTGGCTTTCGCTCGGCTATCCATCGTTCAACTGCAACCTTCTCGCGAATCCTTGCGCTCTCGCTGCTGTCTCCATAAGCAATCTACTCGTGGGTTCTGAGTGCGCTCAACTCCCGATCCTGCGTGTTGCAAGGCAAAGCTCGAGGCGCTCAGTGCTCGCGCGATTGCGGAGCCTTGGCGCGATTTCTAAACCTGAGTCAACGCCACTAACGCTGGCTGCCAGGCTGCGGTCCGTCTCCATGCTACCTCCATTGTTCATGCGGCTCGCCGTTCCATCTGCGGCGGTCCAAGCGTGCGCAGCCAGCACACGCCGGCTGTGATTATATCGGCGCTTTCAACGGTCGTGAAATCATCTCGAGGCCTCCGCGCCGACACCTGCCCGCGTTGAGGCTGGGATGGCTATCAGTATGTGTAAGCTTCGACCCCGACGCAATCGCCACCTGGCCGCGACTAGCGTCATGCCATCCGGCCGCGGGCCGCTGGGCCCACACGCAGCCACGAAGTGAATTAATCCGAGCCAGCTGCTCGTTCATGACCAACTCGGCGCCGCAATTGGAAGGCGCAGAGGGCGAAGGCATCGCCGAAGACGCAAGCCGCCGGCTGTGGTCTTGGTGGAGAGGCTGGGGCCCCTGGGCAAGCTGCGACGAAGCGATCGTCTCTCCAATCGCGCGGACGGATTTTGTTGCGTTTGGAGCCCAACGAGGCGTGGTAATCACGAATGTCGAAGTACATTCGAGTGAATTTTGAAGAATCGCTTACAAACACCAAGTGTCCGTTTACGTCAAAACGATTCGCTTCGATATTGGTATTTACAGAAAACGGCGGCGTGAGTGAATTTATACAGTTCGTGTCGATTTGACCGCAGCAAATCCCGAGATTTTCGCCACGAATGCCGCCGCCTTGAGCAGCGTTGACGCTCGAGGCGTTGGTGCGGTAGACTGCACACCAAAATCCATTTTCGTGGGAGTGTCCGCGGCCACAAACGCGCGCCGTGAGTCACACTGCTCAGTCAGAGTGAGCCGGTGTGCTAGTTACCAGAGACCGCCGTCGAGAGTGGGCAGGTGCACCGCGATGGAGCCCGCCGCAGAAAGGAAATTCACCCACGCTGCTGTCCAACGCCCACTATTTTCAAAGTTCGCTGCGAATTCTTGGCCGAGGATAGTTCGC
>JAADYB010000061.1:0-51291 GCA_023338075.1 Phytopythium litorale
CCGCTTCAAGGTGCGCGGCGGCAGGCTCCGGCTGTCGGACGTCTTCTCGCGCATCGAGGAGAGCAAGGCCGAACGGCACATCCGCGAGTACAGCGTCTCGCAGACGACGCTCGAGCAGATCTTCAACTTCTTCGCGGCCCAACAGCAGGAGGAGCGCGGCGTCGCGCGCGGCATGTTCCAGGAGGACGCATGAGAGTCGCAGGTGTGAATGGTCCCCTGTCTTTAGCCGCTTCTCGATGCTTGCAGTGTGGTGAGACCGTGGGGAGCCTTCTTGAACGCCCTCCCACTGCTGGCGCTGGCAGTCGCAGCGATCGAGCGCACATTGGGCTTGTCCGTCTCGCGAAGCCTGTGCTAAATACTCTCCTGGCGCTGAGACGCAAGCCAATGCGGAGCCCAACAAGCGAACGAACGCATTTCCTTCCGGCCTCCGCCTCCCTACTCCTGATGTCCGCTCACTGAATGGCGCACGAGAGCCACGAGCCTCTGCCCTTGTTCTGGTTGGCGACCGACTCGCGCGTGGCCACGTCCAGGTGGTCCCTGCCCCTGACGAAGCGGCGCAGGCGGATCTCGTTGTCCTCGCGCACCTTGTCCAGCTCGTCCGGGTTGGCCTGGAGGAACTCCTGCAGCTGTCGGAGCGCCTTCTCCGTCTCGGACGCACCCTGCTCCTCGAACTCCTTCTTGGAGATCAGCACGCTGTGCTGTCCCGGTTTCTGCGTACCAAAGCAGCGCCACACGGTCAGTCAATCAAAGCCCGACGCCCACGAGACGACTGCATGCGTCCTCACCTCGTAGTGGTACCAGAAGTACGCGACGAAGGCGATGAACTCGAACACGCGCGTCAGCGACACGAGCAGCATGACGAGCAGCGAGGCCTCCGTGGACGACGTGCTGTAGAACAGCAGCGTCATGGCGAGCAGCTTGAGGCTCCTGGACAGCACGAGCTGGAAGGTGGTCATGGGCAGGTCGTCGTCGTCGTCTAGCCGGCCGATCTCCTCAATCTCCTCGGGCTTCTGCGGCTCCTCGTCCCTCGAGGCCGGCGCACCCCACTGGTTCCACCACATGACGATGCACCCGAGCAGCCCGAAGCCGATGAAGTAGAGCTTCCCGAGGTGCGGGATGCCGAACACTTCCTCGCGGTCCCACAAGTACGCCAGGTACTTGGCCGTCTGCGCCACAATCCAGTACAGATACGGCACGAGCACGAAGCCCGTGAAGGGCACGGCGATCGACAGCATCGACCCGAGCGACTGCAGCAACTGTACCCCCGGGATGAGCTTGGTGGCCGACCGCGTCTGCCGCGAGAACAGGTAGAGCGCCAGCAACGCCGAGAAGCAGACGCCCGCCGTGGCGCCGAGCAAGTAGTGGAACGCGCGCGAGCGCGCCAGCCTGTCCGACAGGTAGAACACGAGCAGCCCGGCGAAGAAGTTCTGTGCGTACACGGTCGACAGGAACGTGTAGAACGCGACGGCGTAGGGCAGCTTGGGCGGCGTCGTGGCCAGGAACGGCTGCGGCGGGCCGGTGACCGTGATGCACGGCGAATGGTACGGGCTGAGCTCCAGCAGGCAGGCGTTGCTACCGAACGCCGGGTCGTCCGCCGCGATCGGCACGCACTCCAGCGGACACCCGTGCACGCAGTGCTCGCACACGACAGTCGCTGCGGTCATCGTCACAGTTAGCAAGCCGAGCCGAGGTGTTCACCGAGTCGACAAGGACGTACACAGCGCGTGGAGAGCGGTCTGAACGCCCTGGACGGCCGCGTCCGACAGCCACTGCGTCAGCATCGGCGCTGCCTCCGCTCCCTTGAGCGTGGCATGGCAGAGCGCGCCGGGGGATCTGTGTGTCCCAGCATTTGGTATGGTTAGCCCCGGCTTGGACACGCCAACACGCGGAGAGACGGCACCTTGAGATGGTGTAGGAGAACTGGTCGCGGTGCGCGCTGTCGACCACGACGCGCAGCTTGCTCCAGGCCCAGAAGAACGAGCGCAGCGGCCAGGCAAATTCCTGCGAGCACTCGACCTGGCGGTGAGCGTGCAGCATTGGCGGCGGTCCTCGGAGGCGGATGGACGCACCTGAAGGTACGCGAGCGACGCGTTGGTGGCGTTGAAGACGACGTGGGCCTCGCGCAGGTGGCTGAACGACCGGATCACCGGCGGCTGCAGCGAGCTGTCCGGTTGTGCAGCGCGTCAGTCCGTCGCTCCGGCCGGAATGGCGTCCGCCAGAGCCCGCGCGCACCTGTTGAGCGCGTCCAGACGCACGCGCAGCGTGGCGTTCTCGAGGAAGCAGAAGGTCTGCTGCTGCTGCCACTCGCGCACCGAGGCCTCCACGCGCTCGCCCTCGTCTACAAGCCGCGCGCGCAGTCCTCCGCGCCCGCTTTCTCCTGCGTCATCTGTCATTGGCAGGCAAGGAGGGGACAACGCGGTTGGTTTGACGGACGTGAACCCGCGAGTCGGACGACGCGGCGGCTCACTGCTCGCGCTAGGAGCCTCTGCAGCAACCGGGGGCTGCGCGGCCGCCAGCGCCAGGCAGAGGCAGAGCAGCAGCGTGGCCGGCAGCAGCCGCGGGGCGGCGGGGGCAGCAGGACGCGGTGTCATCCGTCGCACTCGGCTCGGGCTTCCTGGCAATGGCCACTCTGTTGCGCTTTGGACTTTTGAATGCGGTGGAGGGTGCTTTATGGTACTGCGAGTGGTATAGGATACGGGCTTTGATTTAAAGCATTGAAAAATGGACGTTGATTTTTAAATACGGACCGCTGCCGTGGCACCTGCACGTGAATGACGCCCGCGGGCTTGGAGGCGCGGAACTGGAGCGGCGTCCTGAGTCAGAAGAAGCCCATGCGCAGGCGGAGGCGGGTGTCGGCGTCGAGCGACGCCACGCTGCGGGCCTGGCTGTGGCCGTCGTCGTCGCCCGAGGCGGAGGCGTCGGTGGACGCGTACGACACGGCGCCGAAGCCGTTCTCGCCGCTGGGCAGCGTTGCGTCGCTGCCGGACGCGCCGGCGACCGCCGCGACCACGCCCGAGACGGCGCTGCCGCTGTCCATGGGGGTCGCGCTCGCCGCCGCGAGGAGGAGCGCCGCTGCGAGCATCCGGGCCGCCATCTCGTCTCGTGGGTCGCTCTCTCTCTCGCTCCGAGCGCCGTGTGTCTTGGGCGGGAATGAGGAGCGGCGGTGGCGTCTGGCGCTGGGGAGGACGGAGAACAAGCCGATCTTCCGGCGCGCCTCCTTTCCCGGCGCGCGGGTCGGAGCGGCCTCTACATGGCCGCCGCGTCTTCGTCGTCTCGGAGCATCGGTCCGGCTTCCTGCAGACCGACTGAAGTCAAGATGTCGGTCGGCTCTGGCAAGATGCCGGCTGGCGTTCAGCGCAGATATACCGATATGTACCGGTATTGGTCGTGTCCCCAACGGGTGACCGTGTTCCGTGTATAGGTTCTTGTCCCGAATGTCACATGTTTTGGTAGAATGCGTTGCCCGTAACTATATGTGTTATGAAGAATATGTGACTCTTACCGTAGTCTAACCACTAAATAATGCTATTACACGTCGGGTAGTGCGTCTGGCGCGCCGACAGATGCGTCGAGAGGTTCGGTGACGGTGCCCGGAGACGGTGCCTGGTGTCGACGGCGTCGACGGCGGAAGCGTGGTGCTGCCTGGCGGTGGCAGTACTAGCGCCGGTGCCACTGGTTTGGGCGGGCCCTGTGTTGGTGTAGATCGGCGCGGGCGGCAGCAGTGTTCCAGGCGCGGGACTCGCGATTCAGATGGCCTCGTGCCGGGCGGAGAGCTGAGCGCTGCGTGCAAGTCGGTGGCGGAGAGTGAAGGCGGCGACGTGTCCGTCGATCATGTAAACGGCCAAGCCAGACGCAAGCGCAGCAGCTCCGCGGGCATCTCCATGTGCCGGATCGATCGCCCTGCTGCTCGGCGCCGCATCGTTGGCGCCTGCGACATGAGACCGTAATCGCTTGAGGCTGCATCATCACCCGCGGACTGCTCCATTCGTCCACTTGGCGTCAATGGAGACCGGAGGCGCTCCGGTCCGCTTCTCAGTCTCCAATCCGCTTGGTTCCACACCGACACTTCGCCTCGCAACAGCTGCACAATGGCCTCTACCTCCGCCGCCTCGGCCGCTCCTCGCACCATCAACGCGTACGCGGCCATGGAGCCCAAGGGTGCGTTCCAGCCGTGGCAGTACCAGTCGCGGCCGCTGGGCGAGGAGGACGTGGAGATCCGCATCTCGCACTGCGGCATCTGCGGCTCGGACATCCACACGCTCGACAGCGGCTGGGGCCCGTCGCAGTACCCGTGCGTCGTCGGGCACGAGATCGTGGGCGAGGTCACGCTCGCGGGTGCCGCTGTTGCGCATCTGCGCGTGGGCGACCGCGTCGGCGTCGGCGCGCAGGTGTGGGCGTGCCGCGACCAGGACCCGAGCGCGCCGTGCGTCGAGTGTCGCGACCAGTTCGATTCGCACTGCGACCGCGCTGTCTTCACATACAACGCGACGTACCCGGACGGCGAGCGCTCGTACGGCGGCTACGCCGATTTCGTGCGCGTCTCGAGCCACTACGCTTTCAAGATCCCGGACGTCATCCCGTCCGACGTGGCCGCGCCGCTGCTGTGCGCCGGCGTGACGGTCTTCTCGCCGCTCAAGCACCAGGGCGTCAAGCCCGGCGACCGCGTCGGCGTCATCGGCATCGGCGGGCTCGGCCACTTGGCCATCCAGTTCATCCGCGCGCTGGGTGCCACGCCCGTGGCCTTCTCGCGCTCGGCCAACAAGGAACACGAGGTGCGTGCGTTGGGTGCGGCCGAGTTCTACGACCTGAGCAACCCGGAGCAGGAGAAGCAGGCACAGGGCTCCGTCAACGTGCTGCTTCTGACCGCGGACGCCACCAACATGCCGTACAACACGTACCTGGGGCTGCTCCGCAAGCGCGGCACGCTCGTCATGCTGGGCGTCCCGAACGACGAGGTTAAGTTCCTGCCCATGTTCCTCGTGGCCAAGGGCGTCCGCGTCGTGGGCAGCATGATCGGCGGCATCGAGGACGTGACCGACATGCTGGCGCTCGCGGCCAAGGAGAACGTTCGCCCCATCATCCAGAAGATGCCCATGAGCCAGGTCAACGACGGCATCGCGCTCGTGCGCTCCGGCAAGGTGCGCTACCGCGTCGTGCTCGAGAACTGAGCACCGAGAGCGTCCCATCCGTCAGCCAAGACGCGAGTAGTGGCAAGCAGTAGCCGCATGGACACAATGGACGTCGTTGTCAACTCTTCAAAAGCTCATTCAGCTTGGTTCGCTGGGTGTCAATTGCAAGTGCCGCTGTCCAGACATCGGTGCGGACGATAATAAACTCTCTCCTTGTCGCTCTCGCGAGGAACGCGCTGGTCCATCATGCGTCCGTGGCAATCAGGCGCACATGACGCTCATGTGGTCGTTCTTCCGGCCGCCAGAGCACGAGAAGGCCTCTGTGTCCTCCTCCTCCTCCTCTTCGTCCTCCGTGTCGCTCTCGTCTTCCTCGACCAGTCCCTGCGCCTCCGATTCGATCCGCACTGTTTCCTGTAGGCGCCGCCACGAGTACCCTGGCGACGGCATCTCCTCCTTGCTGACAGGAGCCACTTCCAAGGCACCGCGGCGCTTCATCGTTGCCTCGGCAGTGTCGTCCGTGTCACTGCTGTAGCGCCGCGGCGGTACGGCGCAGCGGATCGGAGGGATGGCGGCCGTGTGCTCGGCGCCTCGAGCCCCGTCGAGCTTGGTGGACAACAACAGGCTCATGGACGGCAGTCGTGGACGCATCGGCGCGAGCGGCGGCGTCATGGCCGCCATCGTAGCCGCCGTCGTTGTCGGCTTGGGTGTCAACAGTGAGGACAGCAGCTTCGTCGCGTCCGATTGCCGTCCGACCGATTCGACCAACGGCGTCGACGAGTTCGTCTCCATGGGCCTCGCACTCCACGCCGTGTCGTCACCGATGGCAGGGAAGCTTGAGTCTGGCGTGTGCGTTGCTGGCGTCGACGCCGTCGCGCTCGCCCGCGCATGACCGCCGTGCGCGAAGCAGTAGCCGCCGCGTCTGGCAGTCGTGGAGCAGCCAGCGAAGACGCAGCGCTTGCCACCGCCGTGGCCAATGCACTTGCCGCGACTCACGGCGCTGTTAGCGCAGCCGAGTGCCGTGCACTTGCGTCCGCCGCCGTGGGCTTTGCACCGCCCGAGCCGCTGCGCGCTGCTCTTGCAGCCGACGACCGTGCAGCGCTTGCCGCCGCCGTGGGCGATGCACCGCCCGCCCGTCTTGGCGCTGCTCTTGCAGTCCGCGACGGCGCAGCGCTTGCCGCCGCCGTGGGCTCGACACAAGTCGCCGCTGACCGCGCTGCTCGAGCACCCACGCACCTGGCAGCGGTGGCCGCCGCCGTGCGCGATGCACAGCCCGCCCTTCTTGGCGCTGGACGCGCAGCCCGGCTGCTGGCAGCGGCCGCCGCCGCCGTGCACGTAGCACAGCCCGCGGCTCTGCGCGCTGCTCAAGCAGTCGGGCACCTTGCAGCGCCGACCGCCGCCGTGGGCACGGCACAGACCGCCAGAAGCCACGTGCTTGGCGCAGCCGTCGTGCTTGCACTTACGCCCGCCGCCGTGCTGCACGCACAGTCCGCGACTGGCGGCGCTGTTGGCGCAGCCCGCGACCGAGCAGCGTCGTCCGCCGCCGTGCGAGACGCACCGACCGCCCGAGACCGCGTGCTTGGCGCAGTCCGGCGCCTTGCAGCGCAACCCGCCGCCGTGAACAGGGCACAACCCGCGAGTCCGCGATGGGTGCTCGCAGCCGGCGACGTCGCAGGGCCTGCCCGATGACTCCGAGTCATCCACGGTGCCGAGATCCCACGCGGTCGGGGACGGTGGGTCCGTTAGCGTCGAGGAAGACGACGGACTCGCGGCCGGAGGCGCGAGCGAGGCGACTGGCGACGCGTGGAGCAGCTCGGACAGCCGGCGGCCTCGCCGCAGGATGATCGGAGCTGTCAGTGGGGTCGGGGATGCCGAACTCGCGTCGCGAACGTCGACCAGCAGGCGCTGCGGCGGCATCTGCGCGGGTTGGAGAGCGTGGCAACGCTGCATGGTGCCTGTGTGGGTGCCGGAAAGAGCGGAAGTGGGCCGCCGACCTACACGTCCGCTGGTGCCGCCGGATGACGGAGGGACGGACGCTCTCGTTGGAGAAGTGCGCGTGCGTCTTGGAGAGATCGAGAGCGACCCGGGGCAGAGCGTTTCTGCCCGAAGCGCGATCGTTTTCCCTCGGCGTCCGGGAAAGGGCTGGCCTCCGAGCTTCGCCACGCGAGAAAAACGCTAGGAGACCACGCGAGGGGAAGGGCGATCGGCGCTCTTGCAACAGCCAAGCAACCCGGACGCGGCCCGCAACTTGGGAGAACCGAAGCCGACGCGGCGCGGACGAGGGCGGCCAGGGTTGCGGCCGGGCCCTTTCTCGCGCGACGCGGCGCTGGAAAATCCTTGCAAGACGCTCCGAGACCGGCCCGGTTGATGGTGGACCCGGCTTGGCTGGCAGTTCGGCGGAAGTGATCGAGGATCGATCGATGGTGGCCTCGAGCGAGAGCAAGGACCGGACCGGACCGGACCGGCATCCCGATGGTGGCGTGGAGCTTGGCGGTGACGCGGAGAACGCGGAAGGAAGCAGCGGGGCCGGATGGAGCGGGTGGCGACCCATGCAGTCGGTCGGCTGGTCGGTGCCCATCAATGCTGGTTGAAGCGCCACGGCGGACGCGTTCTACTCAGATGAAACGCCTTCTTTCGTGGAAGGCGGCGCCGAAACAGTCGATGCGGCTCCCCGAGACGACGGAGACGAGCAGACGACGAGGCGGGCAGACGACGAGGTGAGCAGCCGTGCCGAGTGGGATCCGCGAGGGCGGACTGAGGTGACGGCGCGACCGTCTGGGCGGGCGGAGGGCAATGGCGGAAGTTCAGGGTGCACCGACACTCGTGTTGACTACATGCAGCGCGCGCGCACACGCGGCGAACACCGACGGCGGCGGCCTAGTTGTCCTCCTTCTCGACGAGGATCTCGAGCATGACGACGCTCTTGCGGTTCTGCTTCTTGAAGGCGGCGGGCACCTCGAGGTCATACATGAGCACCTCGGACTGCTGGCTGCCGACGAAGGGGGCGAGCGGCAGGACGCACGAGCCGATCTTGTCGTCCTTGGAGATGCGGTCGTGGTCGAACACCTGCACGTCCAGCACGGCGGCCGTCGGGTCCTGCGAGATGAAGGAGAACGTCTCGGCGGGCTCCCACTCCGGGTTGAGGTTGGCCGGGATGATGGAGCTCTTGTGCGTCGTCTCGCCCAGCTTGAACACCACGTACGGGTCGCTCTTGCCGTTGTAGTCGGCCGACGGCAGGTCCGCCGCCTTGACGAGCGTCACGTGCACCGCGTACATGCTGCGCGGCAGGCGACCGGCGCGCGGGGGGCGCGTGAGAGGAAGGGGAAGAAGGAGGTGACGACCGGCGCTTTGGCGACCGATTTGGCGATTGAGTGACGTCGAGTCGCTGCCGATGGGGGGCGGAAGAGGAGAACGTACGGTGCGCGTCAGCAACGTAAGCAGCGAGGGAATGAATGCGTACGGTGCATATCAGCGACTCGAGCGGGAGAGGACTGTACCGGTAGTACCGGTATTATTGTGCATAGATGCCCCGACTCATATGCGCGATATGATTTTGATTTTGACTGGGATAAGAAGTCTGTTCTGTTGGTGGACGTCACGTCGCCGGGATGATCGGGCTGGATGATCCAGCGCGAAGGCTTTACCGCAGGCGCCACCACCTACACACGACGACGCCACGACTCGAGACATGAGCCTCGCTGTGGCTCTTATATGCTCGCCGTCGCCCACTACCGGTCTCCACATCGTTGAAAGGGGTCGCCCCGCAGCTGAGCTTGCATGTGTGAAGCTGCAAGCAGGAAATACAGCGGATTTTATCCGGATTTTGTCGCGGTTGCTGTCGTGGGGGTTTTCTTGTTCGAAATGTGAACTTATGCAGATCATCATCTGGCGAGTATTAGGGCGAAAAAGCAACGACTTGGCGTTTGTATGCCGTCGTGCTGCGAGTGGGTGCGCTGGGTTCACTCTGCTGTGCCCGTTGTCGCATGCGTGTTTCCTCCAATCGCGCGCGAGGAGCGCCGCTTTTACAGCCAATCCCGCCTCCTCTCGACCCGTTCCACGCGACCATACAAGCGCCAAGTGGCGCGCGCCAGCGAAGAGAAGCGGCTCAGGCAAGGTGTCGGACACTATCGATCCGGCGCATTCCCGGAGAACGACCCGCGGCCCGCTTGCGTCCCCCCTGCTCGCGGCGAGGCCCCCACTTCGGCGCAGCCGGCCTCTCGTCTGTCTGTACCGGCGGCCCGAGCGGCTGGGACCCGCGCGGCCATGTACACGCTCGAGGTGACGCTGGTGCGGGCGTCGGACCTGGCGGCGAGCGACTTCGGGTTCATGGGCATGGGCGGCAAGAGCGACCCGTACGTGGTGTTCAAGATGGGGCGCGTGTCCCACAAGAGCTCCGTGGTGCAGGCGTCGCTGAACCCGCGGTGGGACCCGCCCGAGACGTTCCTGTTCCAGGTGGACAAGCCCAAGGAGAAGTGCCTCGAGGTGCACGTGATGGACTACGACCGCATCGGCAAGGACGACACGATCGGCGTGGCCAACATCGCGCTGGCGCCGTTCCTGGAGAAGCGCGCGGCCGAGGTGCTCGCGTACGACCTGGAGGTGCCGCCCGACTACGACAAGCAGCGCCGCAAGTCGGTGCTCTTCCTCGAGGTCTCGCTCACGTCCAACGACCGCGTGGACCAGGTGCTCGAGCTGTGGGAGAACCAGCGCTACCACCTCATCAAGAAGTGGACCAACGACGCGCTCATCGCGGGCTCCAACGAGCGCAAGCGCTGGAGCCACGCCACGGACAGCACCATCTCGTCCAACTCGTTCGAGGAGGTGGCTCCCAAGGCGCCGGCGCACCTCAAGGCCGAGGGCTGGACGCTCGACGTCGCGCAGGGAGACGAGAACGGATGGATGTACGCGCCGTCCTTCGCCGGCCCGTGGCAGAAGGACCCCTTCACGCTCGCCATGGTGCGCCGCAGAAAGTGGGTCAACAAGTGCCGGTTCGTCGACCAGCAGCAGGACTAGGCGTGGCCATCGTCCGCGGCGGTATCAAGCAATCAAGCAGCAGCAGCAGCAGCAACAACAACAACAACAGCAGCATATCCGTGTGTCGAGTGCGTGGCGAGGTGGAGAACGGCGATCGGAGGAGCGCCCATCGAGGGGCGGCCAGTATATAAACTAGGCCGGGCACCCAGCCCGGCGCTTTCACTCACCCACTCGCCGGTCTCTACCGCCGCCCTCCGCCGCCGCCCTCCGCTCATGCGAAGGCCTTGCTCCACATCTTCTTCTCGCGGTCGAGCTGGCGCTTGGCGAGCAGCGAGAGGCGCTCGTCCAGCTTGAGCACGGCCTTGTCCTGCGGCGCGAGCGTGAGCGCCTGCTTGACGTCCTGCTGCGCGCGCTCCAGGTCCTTCTCCTTCTCGAACGCGACGGCGCGCCGGTAGAGCGCCTTGACGCTCTTGCTGTCCAGCGCGAGCGCGTCGTTGCAGTTGGCGATGGCCTTGCTCCAGCTCTCGAGCTTGAGGTAGCACTGCGCCAGGTTCAGGTACAGGCTTAGCTTGAGCGCGTGCACCTCCTCCAGGTCGTCCGACGTCAGGTCGAAGAACTTGCTCGCGTGCGACAGCGCCTTGACGTAGCGCATGGCCGCGTGCTGGTAGTTGCCGTCGCGGAACAGCTCGTTGCCCTCCTCCTTGTTCTTGGCCACGAGCCGCATGCGCTCGGGCTTCTTGAGCCTGCGCGTGTCGTGGTCCTCGCCCTCGCCCTGCTCCGCCTTGGCCTTCTCCGACTCGGCCTCCAGCTGCGCCTCGAGCACGCGCTGCGCCTCGGACACGGCCGCAAAGTACGCCGCGCACGCATCGCGCACCTGCGTCTCGATCTCCTCGCGCTTGGCGTGCACCTGCGCGAGCGTCGCGAACTCCGACTCCTCCGAGTAGATCCAGTCCTCCGCCGCCTCGAGCAGCGGGTCCAGCTTGCCCGCGTCGATCAGCTCGCCGTGCGCCTCGTGCCGCTTCGAGCGCATCTCGTACACGAACGCCTCGATCGCGTTGCGCTCGTGCGCGATGGCCGCCAGGTCGGCGTCGCGCGCCTGCATCTCGTGCTCGAGCGCGATCCACTGCGCGAGCTCCTCCGACGCAGCGGGGAGCTCGCCGGCGTCCTCGGCCGGGATGAGGTCCCGGCAGAAGGCCGCGCCGACGGCCACGGCGGTCGTCGAGTCCAGCATGCGGCCGATCAGGCTCGAGTCCGACGACGACAGCGCTTCGAGGATCGCGGTCTGCACGAATGGGATGCGCGTGCCGCCGCCGACGATCTCGACCGACGCGATGCTCTCGGGCGTGACGCCAGCGCTCGCGACCGCCGCGCGCACCATCTCGACCACGCGCGCGTGCTCGTCGGCGCACAGCCGCTCGAAGGCGTCGCGCGAGATGGAGATGCTCGCGTCGCGGTCCTGCGCCACGTTCTCGACCGTGACGCTCGCCTCCCCGATGGTCGAGAGCAGCTTCTTGAGCCTCTCGCACGCCTGGAACAGCCGCTTGCCCTCCTTGGACTGAAACTCGATGGCCAGGCCCTGCGACTCGCGCAGCTCGCGCTGGAAGTGGTTGAACAGGCGGCGGTCCAACGTCTGCCATACAAGCACAGAGCTGTCAGAGACTGAGGTGGTTGAGCTTGGCAGGCTGTGTGTGGCATCACCTCGGCGCCAATGGACACGTCAGCCTCGGACGACAGCACGGTCTCTCCGGCGGCTGCACCACGTCGACCGCATCTGGCATGTTAACGCTTTGGGGTCATGAAGAGCAAAGCCAACCAAGCAGAGACGTACCCGTGAGCTTGACAACGGCGGCGCTGGTGCTCGTGTGGCCCATGTCGACGATCACGATGTGTCGGGCCGCGTCCTCCGCGTCGTCCTCCTTGGTCTCCAGCGGGTGCTTGCGATGGAAGCAGCGCGCAAGCGCCACGTCGCGCGAGAGCACGGTCACGCGGGGCAAGCCGGCGATGCTGGCGGCAGTCTTGAGGGCCTGGCGCTCGCTCTCGCCCCAAGCCGAGGGCACGGCGACAATCACGTGCGCGTCGCTGCCGTCCGCCTGCTCGCCCGCCTGGGTGGCGCGCGTCTGCACCTGCGCCTTGAGCTTGCCGAGGAGCATGGCGACGAGCTGCTCGACCGTGAACTCGGCGCTGCTGGCGTCCGCCTTGACGCGATAGTCGACGCGCGCGACCACGCGGCCGCTGGCGTCCTCGGCGAAGGGCACGCGCTGGCCCGGGAGGCGTGCGAGCTGCGCCTGGACGGCCGCGAGGTCCTTGCCGAGCAGCAGATTGAGGTAATCAGCCGTGTTCTTGGGGTTGGTGCTGGCCGAGAGCACGGCGGCCTCGCCCAGCAGCCGCTCGTCGCCCTTGAAGGCCACGAGCGTGGCCGTCGTCATGGCGCCGAGCTCGTTGAGCACCACATCGCCCGATTCGGCTGCCACGACGCACCGCTGCGAGCCCTGCGAGTCCGACGCATCGCCACGAGCACAAGCAGGTCAGCAGCCGCCCGGAGCGCCCGGCGGGGGACGGGAGGCACGTACAAAGTCGACGCCAAACACTCGAGAAGCTTCCATGGCGACTGGTTGATCGATCACTCGATCCGGATAATGGTGCTGGTTGTTGCCGCCCGCCGCTCGTCATGAGTTTCAAGTGGTGCACATCAAATTAGTGTGTGCCACTGGGAAAAGGGTCAGCTGGCGGTGTGTACCACATGATGGTGTGCTGAACGCGAGCGAAGGTCGTCTTCGGATGCGAGTGATGGTCTTCGGCAACATCTCGAAGCGTCGGCGTCATTCCCAGTGCTTGATTGGCTTCCTCTCGAGATGACGGGCGACGACGCAGGTGACGCGGTGGCGAGCGGTTTGCGGATGCTGCTGAGGAGGCACGCGGCCTTCGCTCCGTCCGAAGACGAGCTGCAGTTCACGGTGGAGCTGCTGCTGGCGGCGGCCGAGGCGGATGGCGACGACCGCGCCGCTGTCGCTCGCGGAGTGCGCGAGACCCTGGCAGACGTCGGCTTCATGGACGACGCGCAGCTGCCGGTGGTCGCAGACGCGGTCGCTGCGCTTGTGGTCGGGGCGCCGGTCGAGGAGGAGGAGCAGTCCGGAGAGGAGAACGAGCGGCGGCAGCAGTGGCACGCGGTGCTCGCGCACTACGCCGCAGGGGAACGGTGCCTCGCGCTGCTCGACGAAGACGGCGAGTGGCATCCGGCGCGCGTCCGGCAACACCTCATCGCTGATGCTGGAGACTATAAGCCGCTAGGTGTTGACGAGCTTGGTGACGCTTCGATCGACGCTGAGGAACTCGTGCTGGAGGTCGAGTTCATCGAGTTCGGCAAGACGCAGCGGCTCGCACTAGCCGACGTCGTCATGGACGAGGACGTGGCCGGCGCGGGAGACGATGACGGCGACACTGTCAAGGTGTGCGCCATGTGCGAGCGGCCGATGAACCTCACGGCGCACCACGTGATCCCGCGCGTGACTCACGCCAAGTACCTCAAGAAGGGCTACACGCGCGAGTTCCTCAACACGTGCATCATGATCTGCCGCCAGTGCCACAGCAAGGTGCACTCGGTCGAGGACGAGAAGACGCTCGCACGTGACTACAACACACTCGACAAGATCGTCGCGCACCCGGAAATCGCTCGCTGGATCGCGTACGCCAAGAAGCAGAAGGCACGCATCAAGCCCGCCAAGAAGAGTAAGTGGCGCGTTGGGACGTGAAGGCTTCTGCTGCTGCCAGCACACACATGTCAGGGTGCGTCGAACACAGTCGCAATGGCTGGCAACCGCGCATCTGGGCTCTCTTGCGGTCGTGAGGTCCCAAAGAAGCGACCGCTGCATCCTCACGCATGGCTGCTTCGATCCACGACCAGGGCAAGTCGCAGCCGTTAGTTCTCGTTGGAACCATGCCTGTGTTCTTGATCGATGATAACATGTGGGAGCTCATCCAAGAGAGCATCGTCACTCGAGGAGTTCTTCTGATCTTCAATGATGGTCTTGAGTGTTCATCCCCTGTCTGGGGCGGCATCGACAATCTCCGGAGAGGCTATCCCGACCTCACCTTGCTCGCTCGTGACACCTGCGCACCGTTTGAGGAGGAAATGCTCGTGCTCGGAGCTCGCTCGTTGAATCGCGTACGCCAAGAACCAGAAGGCGCGCATCAAGTCAGGCATGAAGAACATGTGGCACGTTTGGACGTCACTGTGTTCGTCGTGTCCTTCTGCTGTTGCCATTAGACACATCAGTGTGTGTCGAATGCAGTGATGGTTGGCAGACGTGAATCTGGACTCCCTCGCGAGGTCCCAAAGAAGCGACGACTGCACCCACACGCATGGCTGCTTCGATTCAGGCCAAGTCGCAACCGTTGCTTAGATCATGCATGTGTGTTTTGTTCGACGACAGCATGCCGAGAGCATATTCACGAGAACATCGTCACTCGTTGTGTTCTTCTGGCCATCGATCGATGATGGTCCTGAGTGTCCATCCCCAATCTGGGGGCGGCATTGATAGCCTGCAAGGAGCCCTGCAAAGAGTTGCTCGGGAGGTCGTTCCTTGAACTCACTTCGCTCGGTCGTGGCATGACCTGCGCACCGTTTCAGCTGCACGATCCCCATGGACTGTCCTGGACGCTTGGTGACAGCCAGTCCGCTTTCAGTCGTGTCAAGCGCGCCGCTCAACGTTCGTCTTGAGGTCGGAAGGTCGTCGTGGCCAAGCGTCGGCAGGCGTCTTCCTTTCCGTGCTCCAGAGATCTCGGCACACGATCGCGTTCAACTTCAATTCCCGATCTTTTCTGCGTCCAGATGAGCGTCCAGCAGCCGTGACGCTTGGGTCATGTCTGCTGCTCTCAGCCGTCCGCGCTTGCCACCAGCTCCATGACAAGCATCACGCCACATCAGCCGAGTCACGACTCGTCGTGCGCAATGTTCCTCGTCCAACCCTTCGCGCTGCGTGGAACGCACGCAGTCGACTTTCCTGAGGCGCAGAAGGAACTGGTTCGACCTCACTCTCAGGCTCTCTCTCCACTCTTGACTTGAAGGACGCACGTTGACTTCCGACCTTGGGATGTGCTGCCCTTTCGGCTTCTTCCATCGACAGTCTGCCGCACGCGAGCGAAGGGGTCAGCAGCAATCCGTGTACCAAGACGTCCGGCCTTTGACGAGCGTGAGGCTGGCGAACCGTCTTCGTCTACTATACTGGCCTCGAGCTTCGCGTGTTTCAGTGCCTCGCAGTCAGGCTTGACAGGTCGAATGAGTTGAAGATCACTCTGCTTGTGGTCGAGTCGGACGGTCGCCCCTTCCAGTGCTCGCGTCCGTCCATCGCCGCCCATCGACTGGCCTTAGCCGCTCCATTTCTTCGACCGCTGCTTTTCGCGCCAACCGTGGTCGCGTCTGGGCGTGGCGTCCTGCACTGGCCTTTGAAAACCAGAAGAAAAGGATTTCCCGGTCCGACAGCGCCGCTCATTTCACAGATTGGGCGATAGCAAGCACCGCGTCCGACCGCTCGAGCTGACCCTGCCCGCTCTCCTCACCCGCACACGTCGCCTTCCCGTTCCCAAGCATCACCGCGTGACGGCACAACGGCCCGCATCGTTTCTCCAACCCCAACGGATCGGCTGACAAACGCTCGGGCCTCCGTGGCAGGGCTCTCGACCGACCAGACAAACAACAGCTGCTGCTCCGATGGACCGCGCGTTCGGACTCGACCTCGAACCCGCCGCCCGAGGCTATAATGAGCTTCCGGCGAGCCACAGGACCAATTTCTCCCCCGTGTTCTCGAGCGGCAAGTCCCTTACCGATACAACAACGCACCAACAGTTTGGAAGCACTGGCTTCGGCCCGATCACAACGCACGCGACTGGGTCATGCGGTGCCAAGGAACAGCTCGTGGCGTCGACTTCCTCCCCATTCATGCTGGAGACTCCTTCGGGTTACTCCTCGGTCGACAGGAACGGGTCAATCGGAGTTTCAACATCTTCGGAACCAATTTCGCGTGACAGCGATCGCGTCGACATGTGGGGAGACGGCGTCTTTATCCCTTTCGACCTCCACTTGTCGCCTGCGCAGCAGCATGTTCAGCAGCACCAACGCAGTCAGTACCAGAGCTTGTACTCGCCGATGACGAGGCCGCAAACCGGCAGCCACCAGGCGATGCCCAACTGCGTGGAACCACTGGGGGCTACCGACTTCAGGGACTTGTCATCGATCGACGATAGCAACGGCGACGAGGCATACCAAAACGATGTTGCATCCGCGCTGTCATCACTGCTGGAAGACGACGACAAGTTCTCCAGTCGCCAAAGCAGCGCCTCAGGCCCTGCTCCTCGAGAAGAAGCAATGGCAGGAACTGCATTCACCGACCGGAACGACGAGTTGCCCGAGCGAATCAGCGTGGCAGTCAAGCCGCCGCCACAGCAGCCACGCCCTTGGGAGCAGTACTCCTCGGACCCCGTGCTGTCGAACAATGCGGCTGGTTCGGCTTTCGGCTCGATCGTGGAGCCAACCAAAGGCGAGTGCGGTCTTCTGTCAGCCGAGAAGAAAGTGCTCGCCTCCGACAACGATACCCGCGTTTTCTCCTCGGGTAACTCATGCCCCACGCCCAAGTTTGACAGCAGATCCTTGTCATGCAGCTCCACCACCGGGGCTTGCAGGGAGCCCATATCGTTTTACGCGCACCCTCTGCTTCCCGGTACACCAGGCGCTGGTAGAGCAGCAGCAGCGCCGTTTAGTGCAGCAATGGGACCAGCGTCACTTGGAATGCGCAGCGACACTATGTCACCGCTCCGCCAGTACTCCTTGAACGTGCCCGACCGCCGACCCGAGTGCTCGCAACAATTCTTGAGCTTCCAATCCGCTCGCCAACAGCAGCAGACCCACGGCAGCACAAGCAGCCCTGCTGGTCACTACGGCGTGCGGCAACCGGTCGCGCCGTCGTCTACCGCCCAGGCAGAGCAATGGAGGCGGCAGCTCATGCTGAAGCGGAGCAACGCGGCTGCCCTGTACTCGAGTGTGTCCTCGCCGTTCGGCGGCGCGGCGTTCGCGACCGCCACATCGACTCCTCCCGCAGCATCCGGCGCCTCGGGCATCTCTCACGCAGCGAATCTGCTCGTGTCGTACCAGTCGCCCGCGAACAAGCGCGCGCGCATGGCTCCTTCCCTGTTCGTCGGCTACGGCTCCCAGTCTTGCGAGGGCTCGAGCCACCGCCTCATGCCTCCAGCTCCGATCCCGCTCCAGAACGGCGTCGACGGCGTCCGCTCGTCCCCGTTCGCCATGCCGTCGGTCAGCCGCGCGTCGCCGGCGAGTCTGTGGCAGGGCGTCTCTCGGCCGGCGTTCGCGCCGCTGGGCTTCCCCGCCGCCGGCCACGACCCCCGCCACCCGCCACAGCCGTTCGCGCCGCCGCCGCCGCGCCAGATCGGCATCTACTCGCCCCAGGAGCGGCGCGCGCGCATCCAGCGGTTCCTGGAGAAGCGCAAGCAGCGCGTGTTCCACAAGCGCATCAAGTACGATTGCCGCAAGCGGCTCGCCAGCGCCTGCCCGCGCATCAAGGGCCGCTTCGTGCGCCGGGAAGAGTATCTGGCCGCCGTCGAGCGCGGCCAGCGCGTCACGCACCCGCATGCCGCCGACGGTCCCGCCGCTTCGCCATAGTGACACGGGAAATGCCCGTCAAGAAAGGACGCGAGGCGTATCCCCTATCAAGTTGCGCAAGTGCAACTTGTGCACTTCAACCGGTTCCCGGTATCCACGGCTTCATCCTGGCCTAGACAGTTTAATGTAATGTGCGTGAGTCACCGCCCACACTGGAAATGGCGGCCGTCAATCAAGTGGGGATATACAGCATAAGCGGCGAGGTCATGGTGTTTGCTCGAGGACGTCGCATTCCACTGGGTTACTCGTGTTCAGCGTCGCCTGAGCATGGCGGAGCAGCTCGCTAGCTCGAAGCTCCATTGAGGCGCCTCGTGCCTGGGCGGGCTCGGTCCCAGCGCAGCTGCAGCAGCGGCTGGCGGTCTCTAGGCGTTCTGCACGACCTCGGCGATCGATTGGGCGATGTAGTCCACGTTCTTGGAGGTGACGCCGGCCATGCTGATGCGGCCGTCCTTGGTCAGATAGATATGGTGCGTCTCGATCATGCGGTTGACCTGCGCCTCCGTGAGCCCCGTGTAGCAGAACATGCCGATCTGCTCCGTAATGTGGCGCCAGTCGGCGGCCTCGGCGCCGCTCTTCTGCTGGATCTGCTCGATCGCCGAGCGCAGCGCCGTGCGCATCGAGATGATGCGGTCCGCCATGCCCTTGCACTCGGCATACCACTGCGTCTTGAGCTCCGGGTCCGACAGGATCGTCGACACGATCAGCGAGCCGTGGATCGGCGGGTTCGAGTACATGGGGCGGATCAGGATCTTGAGCTGCGACTCGACGCGCTGCGCCTCCTCCTGGTCGCGGGTCACGACACTCAGCGCGCCGACGCGCTCGCCGTACAGACCGAAGTTCTTGGCGTACGACTGGCACAGCACGATGTTGTGGCCCTGCTCGACGAACTGTTAACGACACGTCAGCAAGGCGAGGCGTTAGAGACACGGAGCGAGAAGTGAGCACAAGAGAGAGAAAGGGAGACGCACGTAGCGGATGGCGCCGGCGTCGCGGTTGGCGTCGCCCGAGGCGAAGCCCTGGTAGGCGCAGTCGAAGAAGGCGATGTGGTTCTTGGCCTTCATGACGGCAGCGATCTCCTTCCACTGGTCCATCGTCGGGTCCACGCCCGTCGGGTTGTGCGCGCAGGCGTGCAGCAGGAAGACGGAGCGGTCCGGGGCACCGTTGAGGTCCGTGAGCAGGCCCTGAAAGTCGAGGCCGCGCGTGTTGGGCTCGTAGTACGTGTAGCGGCGCACCTCGAGGCCGGCGTCCTTCATGATGGGGATGTGGTTGCCCCACGTCGGGTTGGGCATGTAGATGGGCGTGCCCTTGCCGAGGAAGCGCGAGAAGAACTCGCCGGCGAGGCGGCAGCCGCCCGTGCCCGAGATGGTCTGCACGCCCGTGACGCGCTTGTCGGCGAGCGCCGCGCTGTCGTCGCCGTAGGCGAACTTGAGTGACAGGTCGACGAAGTCCTTCATGCCGGCGATGCCGGCGTACTCCTTGTTCTTGCCGGCGGCCATGATGCGCTGCTCGGCCTCGAGCACGGACGGCAGCAGGTACGGCTTGCCGTTGTCGTCGCGGTAGGCGCCGACGCCGAGCGACACCTTGCGCGCGTCCGCGTCCTTGTTGAAGCGCTCCGTGAGCCCGAGGATCGGGTCGGCCGGGCCCATGGGCACGTCGCCCAGCCAGTGACCCGCGCTGGTCGAGAACTGCTTGGACGCGCGCGGCAGGCGCAGGCGGAAGTGGCGCGCCAGCATGTTGAGGTAACTAGCGGGGAGGAGATGCGGGGATCTTGGGGCCGCCGGGGGGTTTTCGCGAGTGCCACCGACTGGAAGATGCGGCCAGCCGGCGCCAAGCAACAGAGACGCGAGGCGAACACGGGGTACTGTTGGGGTGATGCGTTTTAAACTGTGGATGGACATACAAATGCCGAGTGAAAGAGTTTAAAACGGAAATGTCGCGTGATGGGTGTGCTGGTGCTGCAGTGCCGATTGCTTTGCGGAACATGCGTGTGGCCAGAGGCAAATGCGCATTCGACCGCCACGATCAAGTGGGAGTACAACATGGACAGGGACTCGCTGGACGCTGCAGATGGCCGAGCATGACGACGCGTCCCCAGCGCGGAGGTGACTCGCCGGGATCCCAGCGGGTCGAAGTAGGAGTAGACGTGGTCGAGAGCTAGTGGCCGATTGAGGGGTATGTATAGCTAGGGCTTCGCCTGCTAGTGGCGGCGCTGATGCTGGGGACTCGGGCGTGGTGATGGCCGAGGTGACGGTCCAGGGAGGAGGCTTCGCTCGCTGTGGGTGGATGCGTGCTCCTTCTACAGGTGGCCAGCACCGCCTCTTCTTCTCGTGAGGCCGTCCGCGGGTCGCATGACGCAGTGATTCTCGGCCGCGAAGGCGCTGGCTCAGGCGCCGACACTAGCGCTAGACGCAGCTGGAAATGGACGCTTCCTGGCCTTCGGAAGCGGCCGATTCGGTGGCGTTCCACTCGGAATCTGCGCGCGGCAAGGCGCTCAGCGTGTCCCGGACACGCACGTCCATCTCTCTGGATCATTTCCCGCGCGGTTCGGCGCGTTTTGCGCTTCATCCGCCGCCCGGATCACCCAGGAAGCGACCGCTCGATATCCCGTCACTATGGGAAAGCCCGTCTAAAGCGGGAAGGTGGCGGTCGAGAGACAATTTTTGGGACGCCGTTTTCGAGCGCCCGCAGGTCCGCCGCACGGACCGACCGCGACACGAGCCGACCGCCAGCAGCAGCGCCGAGCGCACGCCCACCCGTGCGTGCCGCGGCCGCGGCCGGAGCGCGAGAACCGCGGGCGCGGCGCGCGGGCATCGCGGCAGCATGCGGACTGAGGGCGGGGCGGTCGACGTGACCCCCCTTCCTTTATCGTCCGTCCGTCCCCTCGTTCTCGCGCCTTGCGCTCGTGTGGGAAGCCGCGCGGCGGTGGCGGCAGTGGCGGCTTGCAATACAAATCTCGACATGTTGCCGGCTTCTTATTTCTGCGGAGCGAAGAACGGCCGCTGATTGGCTGTCCGCTTGTCTTCGCGCGCTGCGCGCTGATTGGCGGAATTCTCGACAGGTTTGAATTTCGCGAAGTTTCGCGTTTGTAATGGCGAAAATGACGAGGCGGGACGAGTGCACCTGCATTCGGGACGCGCGATTCCCACCCCGAGAGGATCCCCGGTCGACGACGCCCCACATACAGTTACCAAGAGAACCGGAGGTGCCTCCAGGAGGGATGACCTGCTGGTGTCACCGGGAGGGGAGACAACCACACGCGCCAGTTTGAAGTGCGGTTCAAAATAGATTGCGGGAATTTACCAGCTTGGCGGCGAAAATCCCGGCTTTTTGCGCCTTGCGCGCTCTCTTTCTGGGCGTTTAGATCACAATTTTCCAGCTGCCGGCCACATCCCAAGCCTCAAGCCTCAAGCCTCAAGCCTCAAGCCTCTCCAGTCACTCCAGTCCAAGCAAGATGCCGTCCGCCCCGAAGAAAGCGACCACGCCCGCCGCCGCCGCTGGCCCTGGTTACTACGACCTGATCAAGGAGGCCGTGCTGACGCTCAAGGATCGCTCGGGCTCGTCGCGCCACGCGATCGACAAGTTCGTGTCGGCCAAGAAGGGCGCGGCGTACTCCAAGTCACGCCTGAACATCGCGCTGAAGCGCGGCGTCGAGACGGGCAAGCTCGTGGCCGTCAAGGGCTCGTTCAAGCTCGCGGCGGCTGAGAAGAAGGAGAAGAAGCCCGCCGCGCCTGCCAAGAAGGCCGCGAGCAAGAAGGCCGCGGGCGACAAGTCGGCCAAGAAGCCGGCTGCCAAGAAGTCTGCGAGCAAGAAGACGGCCACGGCCAAGCCTGCGAGCAAGAAGACGGCCTCGTCCAAGGTCGGCAAGGTCGGCAAGAAGACGGCCACGGCCAAGAAGGTGACGGCCAAGAAGGCGACCAAGTCGGTCAAGAAGGTGACGGCCAAGAAGCCGACCACCACCAAGAAGAAGGTCGTCAAGAAGTCGTCGGCCAAGAAGCCCGCGGCCAAGAAGGCGGCGACCAAGAAGCAGTAAGCGCGCGGCCTGAGCCGCAGCCTGCGGGTCCGCGACCCGCGCGTCCGTCGTCGTCCGTCTCCAGCGTGTCGTCCCCCCGCCTTGCTGCCTTTTGACTATTTTTATTATTCCGCGTCTGGAATGCTGTCATAATTCGAATTTCCTCTTTTCCTTATTATTTTTAGTTTTTATGATTCGAACAAGGCTGACGTACCGTCAATTGTTTTGTCCTGCAAGGTACGCCACAAGCTCAGCGGAGCCATCCTTGTCAACTTCAAGTTTGATTTCCACATCTGATAATAGATGAAGGTGCCTGGCTGTCTGCGTCACTCGCTGAAGAGCTGGCGGCGCTGGTCCTCGAGCAGCGCGTGGCTCTTGTCGAGCTTGGCGCGCAGCAGCAGCACGTCCTCCTGCAGCGCGGCGATGGCCTGGTCCTTGCGCGCGACCGTGGCGCGCACGCGCTCGTGCAGGCTGCCTAGCGCGGCCTCGTGCTCGCTCTGCAGCCGGCGCACCTGCCCCTGGAAGTGCGCCTCCATCTGCTCCATCTTGTCGCGCAGCGCGGCACCCTCGGCCGTCTGCTGCTGCCGCGCGAGCTCGCCGTCCGCCTGCAACGCGGCGCAGCGCTTCTCCATCTGCGCCACGGCGCTCTCGTGCTGCCGCCGCTCCTCGTGCAGCAGGCGCGCGAGCTCACCGGCCTTGTCGTCCGCCTGCCGCGCGTCCGCCTCGAACTCGTCCTTCTCGCCGCGCAGCGCCGCGAGCGCCGCCTCCAGCCGGCCCAGCTTGTCGTGCAGCTCGCGATTCTTGTCCATCCACACGCCCTCCACCTCGCTCGTCTGCCGCAGCTTGCGCTCCCAGTCCTTGCGCTCCTGCTCCTGCTTGCGCTGCGCGCGCGCCTCGGCTGCCTCGACACGCTGCCGGCTCTCTTCCTGCAGCTTCTCGATCACGAGCTCGATCTTGGCGTCGCGCGACTGCAGCATCTGCGCCTCGAGCGCCTGCTTGTCCCGCGCCATCTCCTGCCGTAGCGTCGCTGTCAGTTGGCTCCTGAACTGCTCCGTCTCGATCCGCGACTGCTCCCGCATGGCGGCCAGGTCGCCCTCGAACTTGCTCGAGAGCTCCAGGCGCTCCCGCTTGGCCTGCTCGCTCGTCGCGGCCACCTTCTGCGCCGCCAGAGCTCGCGCGTCGTCCAACTCCTGCGCGTGCGTCGCCTTGAGCGCGCGGAGCTCGGCGTTCAGCTCGTTGCGCACGACCTCAGCCTCCTCCTGCAGGCGACGGCGCTGGGCGCTCAGCTGCTGCTGCAGCTCGGCGTCGGCCGCGTCCAGCCGCGCCACGAGCTTGACGCGCTCTTTCTCGCGCGCGTCCACGAGCCGCCGCTCGTACTCGTCCTTCAGCCGCTGCAGCGCCGCCTCCTTGTCCTTGTCGAGCTGCTGCTGCATCTTGCGCCGCTCCTCGGCCGCCGCCTCCTGCGCTCGCTCCAGCTCGGCCTTGCCGCGCGCTAAGATGAGCTGGATGTCGGGCTCTAGCGCCGACACGGTCGACTTCTTGATCTCCTCCGTCTTCTTGGCGATCTGTCGGCACAGCCGCAGCGACCGAGTGAGACACTGACCACCTTGTTCTGGCCGTCTGATCGGTGACCCACCCACTGCTCGCGGCGAGCCTTCTCCTGCGTCATCCACCGGTCGCGTGCGTCCTTGAGTTGCATCTTGAAGCGCTCAGCCTCTCGGGCGGCGGTCGCGCTCGCCTTCTGCAGCTCCGCCACCAGTTCGTCGCAGCGCTTCGCCAGCGCGGCCTGCAGTATTGGTATCAGGCGTCAGCCGCCTCTACGAGCGCGGGGACGAGCGGCAGGCTATCCGATGCACCTTGTCGGTGACGAGGCCCTGCGCAAAGTCGAGGTGCTGCTCGAGCTCCTTTTCGAACTTGAGCTGCTGCTGCTTGAACTGCAGCATGTGCCCCTCCTCGGCCGCGGCGAGCAGCTGCTTGGTCTTGGACTTGTCCTTCTTGCGCGCGGCCTTGAGAAGGTCGATCGTCTTGGCCTTGTCCTGACCCCGTAGCAACGCCGCGCGTCAGTTATCGCCTATGACTACCCGACAGCAAGCAATCCCGAGAAAAAAGGGGGCTACGTTGAGCTCGATGTTCATGGTCGCGAGCTTGGCCTTGATCTCGACGTAGTATGCGTTGCTAGCCCCGCTCTGGTCCGACGAGTAGGACTCCGCCGGTGACGCGAGAGTCGCGCTCCTACCGTCTCCACTGTCGTCCCAGGCGTCTCCTTTGCGTTCGCGTTCGTACGATGGAGGAGTGCCGGTCAAAGCGGAGTTGTTGTGCCGGCGGGACCCGCGGCCGACCGGCTGCCGCGGGAGGTCCAGCTGCATGGCCGACTCGGTCTCCAGCGCGTCCAGGTAGTCGTAGATGGTGCTCACGCTGCTGCCTCCGAGTGCTGAGGCGCCGACTCTGCTCTTTGGCGACCGAGACGCGACCGAGCCGGCCTCGGACTCATGGTCCGTGTAGACTGGTGGCGGCGTCACCGCCGGGTCCTCTAGCTGCAGCGCGAGCGCCTCGTCCGGCTGTTCGGGGCCCACCCTCGCGCGTCAGAGGCGAACAACCACAGGCAGTCCGCTCGGCGCAAGCGCGCACCTGGTTGTTGTCCTCTGCTCCTCGGTCGTGCGTCCCCTTGCGTCCCCGCCGCTCCGCTGATCGGCCGACGACGTCCACATCACGTTGGCTGGCAGCAGTGAATGGCGCAACAGCGACAGACACGAACCTGCCCGCAGCTTGGCGGCCCGCGGCTGGTTCATCGCCGGCA
This sequence comes from Phytopythium litorale, assembly GCA_023338075.1. Taxonomy (NCBI): domain Eukaryota; phylum Oomycota; class Peronosporomycetes; order Pythiales; family Pythiaceae; genus Phytopythium; species Phytopythium litorale. The sequence goes on from JAADYB010000061.1 coordinate 24,576, forward strand.
ACGCGCGCTTCAATGTGGAGAGGAGGGTCGGCGACGGTCTCACCTGGGCGTCGGTCCATTTTGGGCCACGCCGTTTCGAGTCCGTTTCCGCCGACAAAACCTGCCCAACGTCATGCTCAAAAAGTCGCTGTCCAAGACACACTTCAAGTTCAACACTCGTTGTTCATGTGGTCCACACCACTTGAAGTTGCATGTATTTCAGCCAATCAGAGACCGGAATGAGAGGGAAATAAGGCGTCAGTGGGCAGGCTTGGACGCGGACCATCCGCCTGCCCGCCACATGCCCGGCGGCCAGCACCACATTGGATTCTGACGGCTGGACCGCCCCCTTCCGCCATGTTCCACGCCCTCACCGCTCGCTCCGTGGGCCTCGCGGCCGCCCGTCGCTCGCTCGCCGTCTCCATCCGTGCAGCGGTGAGTCTCCTGGCGTCTCTGGGCGGAGATTCGGGCTGTCAGCGGACTGATCGGCGACTGTGGATGACTGACAGTCGACGGGGGCGAGCCTGGACCTGTTCACGCCGACGGAGGAGCACGGCGCGCTGCGCGAGATGCTCGCGGGCTTCGTCAAGAACAAGGTGGACCCGCAGGTGACGTTACCGAGCGTGGGGGTGTCGTACGAGGTGCGCGCGGGGGCTGACGCTGCGGGTGCAGGCGCTGGAGCACGACCGCGAGGAGAAGTTCAACGTGGACCTGTTCCGCGAGCTGGGCGAGCTGGGCCTACTAGGCATCACCGCGCCGGAGAAGTGAGTGGTGTGCAAGGGGGAGATGCGGCGCTAACACTGCGCTCACGAGCGTGCGGTCACTGCGGATGGCTAGGTACGGCGGGTCGGGCATGGACGCGCTCGCGGCGGTGATCGCGCACGAGGAACTAGCGTCGAGCGACCCGGCCTTCTGCCTGTCGTTCCTGGCGCACTCGATGCTGTTCGTGAACAACGTGGCGCGCAACGCGTCGGACGCGCAGTGCCAGAAGTACCTGCCCGGCGCGTGCTCGGGCGCCAAGATCTGCGGCATGGGCATGAGCGAGCCGTCGGTCGGCACGGACGTGCTCGGGATGCGCGCGACGGCCAAAAAGTCCGAGTGCGGCGAGTTCTACGTGCTGAACGGGACCAAGTGCGTGCTGTTTGGGAGGCGCAGTGGCTGTACCGTGGCTGACATGACGTGTGGCACCCACCGCTGCTGCGATGCAGGATGTGGATCACGAACGGCGCGCTGAACGACACGGAGCTGGGCGACGCGTTCCTCATCTACGCGCGCACGGGCAACTCGGGCAAGGCGAAGCAGGACTTTTCGTCCTTCATCGTCGAGAAGGGCTACGAGGGCTTCTCGCTGGGCCAGCGCATCAAGGACAAGTGCGGCATGCGCGCGTCCAACACGGCCGAGCTCGTGTTCGAGAACTGCAAAGTGCCGGCGGAGAACCTCGTGGGCCAGGAGGGCAGCGCAGTGCTGTGCATGATGCGCAACCTCGAGATCGAGCGCGTGACGCTGGCGGCCATGAGCCTGGGCATCGCGCGCCGGTCGCTCGAGGTCATGAGCAACTACGCCAAGGAGCGCGAGGCGTTCGGCAGCCCGCTCAGCAGCTTTGGCCAGGTCCAGAAGAACATCGCCGAGTCGTACGCCGAGTACATGGCCGGCCGCACCTACGTGTACAACACGGCCAGGTGCGTGTGGCGCGATGTGCTGAACTTGACTGGCGCGCGCGGGCTGATCGGTGTGCGCGTCCGTGCGGTTGGTCCTGCAGGCAGCTGAAGCTGGACAGCGTCGGCAACCGCGTGGACACGGACGGCGTCAAGCTGTACTGCGGCGACATGGCCAAGCGTGTGGCGGACCGCGCGATCCAGACGCTGGGCGGCTACGGCTACGTGGGCGAGTACAACGTGGAGCGGCTGTGGCGCGACTCGAAGCTGCTGGAGATCGGCGGCGGCACCAACGAGTCGCACCACAAGAACATGGTGCGCGATCTTGCGCGCGTCGACAAGTTCTGATCCGCAGCCGCTGCCGCATTCAGCACGCAAAGATCGCGTCCAGGGGGAGGGAAGGAGGAATCCGAGGATGGAGGTCGCGGCCCGAGGGCGATCTTGCTGTCACAGAGCGCGAGCCAGGAGCCACGGACGGCGGCGTTGACTTGGATTCAGTCGGCGGCATCCGTCGAAGGAAAAGATCGCGATCTGCAGGCGGAGGTCTGAGAACAGTTCTCTCTGTACAAGAACAGCTCTCTCTCTCTCTCTCTCTGTAAGAGCGCAAAATTCTCGAATTACGTGGCGACGCACGACTGGTCGGCTCTGCTCTTGATTTTTGTATGCTGTTTCGGGAGAGAAGGAGCGCCTCACCTGCCGCGGGCCAAAGTCGGACGCTGACGGGAAGAATGCCCGCCGCCATGGAGGAAGAAAAGAAGGAAGGCGTCGGGCGTTCGCTGCAGGGCGAGCGCGTGGGTCAGGGGAGGCCGAGGGAGCCCCGTGCGCCGCTGTGAGTGTGCCTCGGTCCGCGGCGAGGCGGGTTGAGCCGAATAAGGCGTCCTCGCCTTGACGCCGGTGGTCATGTCGCCTGCCGTAACGCCGCGGTGGCGGTGGCGGCGGCAGCGGCGAGCGAGTGAGTGCGTCCCGACGTTTCCGCTCTCGCGGGACGTCCTCTCGAGGAGTCGTTTCGCGGCGGCGGCGACTTGGCAGCAGTCCGTGCCCTTCAAGCGCGCATTCGAGCTCCTGCGCCGCCCCCAGCGCACACCGGCACCAAGCACCGGCCTGCCTGCATCGAGCGAGTCCCATTCATCTCACGCAATGGCGGCGGCTGGCTTGCAACAACCATGGTATGGCGACCAGCAAGGAAGTGGCAGTCCCTTGTCCCCTTTTACTGGGTAAAATGCTGACCCGTCGAAAGGCTGGCGGGCCTTTTTCTGTGTCATCAACCCGCGGCCGAAGAATATCCGGGAGAGTTTTAAACACTATAAAGATAAGCAGGTGGACTTCAGTTCAACTGCCGAGGTTTTCCGCCCAGTAGACCTGCGATCCTCGATACGCCAAGCGAGCTTTCCTGTGTGCTCCTGAAAAACCCTGATGTAGGTTTTTCAAGTCGTGGCAGGTTCCCATTGAGGTTTTTCGTTTCTTCCGCGATCGCGCCCCTCTCGAACTCTCGAAGGCTCGATTTTGGCAGGGAACCCCACGAAAAACGGGCGCGGGCCGTATTCATTTTGAAAAGAAAGCGGTGGCAGGCGCGCCCCGAATACACGCCCCCCGTTGGAGCAACTGGAGCAACCACCCCGCGCGCGACCATCACTCTGCCCTTCATTTGCCAATTCGCCGCTTTCCCAGCACCCACTCGCCGCCTGCCCAGAAAGTGCGCGGGCCGCTTCTTCATTCCGGAATCGCCGAGGCCGGCCGCAGGAGCACGGACGGCATCGCCCCGAGACGCCAGCCAGAGAGACCTGGCGCGCGGTCTGTGGATCTCGGACCGCTGCGCGCCGACCGCTGATCGCTGAGCGCAGGCGCGGCAGCCCGCAGAGAACCGGCCTCCTGTCAGGCGAGAAAGGACGCGAGAAGTGAAGCGTCGCCAGGCGTACCCACGCCCTCGACTTCCGGCCGAGACGCTGGGAGAAGCGGGCACCATAGGCGACCCACTCGCGAGCGACGACGGCGGCGGCGTGGCGGTGACCAAGAACAAGGAGCCGGCCAAGAGCAGCGGCAGCTTCCAGACGACGCACATCCAGGTGCTCGAGCCCGTCGAGTCGCCGCGCTGGGCCTCGGGGAAGCCGCTCGAGACCCGAGCGGAGAGCCGCGGCGTCGAGTGCGTGCACGTGTGTGTGATGATGGTGGAGCACCAGCCGCAGGAATGCTCGCCGGTGAAGAACATGGCTACGGGAGACGCGGCGGCCGACAAGCCGGCCAGCAATGGCAGTTCGCTGCCTGGCGCGAGCGGGGATGACGACAGCTCGGCCGGCGCCGACCACGGCGCTGCCGCAACCGCGAAATCACCAACCGCCGCATCTCCAACGGCCACATCTTCCGAGGGGGCGACGACCCGGAAGTACCCGACTCCGCCCGTCCCCAAGGAGGCGCTGTTGTACGCGCCGCTACTGGTCGGCAAGTACTACATTGAAGACAAGCGCGCCGTGTGGTCGGGCAAGTGGGGCATGACCGAGGCTGCGTTCGGCGAGAACGGTATCACGAGCCCGTTCGAGATGCGATCGCAAGAGGACGTCTTCATCCCCGCTGCGGCTGCTGGAGGCGCCGAGGCAGTCAACCCGTCCTTCTTCGGTGTTGCGCTTGCGCGGTCATCGCGCACGGAGAACGACCTCCCGACACAGGTCTCCCCGATGTACCTGGGTTACGAGACGAACCCGTCCGTCCGTTCGGCGATGCCATTCCACAGCAAGTACAGCGGCTTCTTCCAGATCCAGGCGGTCAAGGGCAAGCCCCAGACCGTGACGGAGAAGGACGTGGACATTCGATTCGTCCACGACGCGAGCAACCCGTCGTTCTTTGCTGTCATCGGCTCGGGCGAGAACCGCTTCGGCGTGTTCTCGCTCCACGGCTTCCTGGACAAGAAGACCAACGAGCTGCGCATCTACAAGATCTACAAGCCCAAGCAGCCAGAGAAGCGTGCGCTTCCGCGGCGAGCAAGGAACTCTAAAGCCGTCACTCCGCCGGCGGCACCAAAGCCCCCTGTTGCGGCAGTTGCGCTGCCGCCCGTGTCTGCTCCTGCCGTTAGCTCCGTTCGGCCGACGATTACGCAGACGCCAGTTCCCGTTGCCAGCGCACATACGACAGTTGCGGCCCCCCGACCTGTGAGTACGCCCATGTCCGACTACAACTCGCCGTCCGTTAGTGGCCGCGCTCGTACGGTCCGCAAGCCCGCTCGTCTGCGTGATGAGAACGTGATCGAGCTGGATCGCGTGCCCGCGAACGTGAAGAAGTGTCACGCTATCCTGAAGAGCCTGATGTCGAGTTCCAAGGCGACGCCGTTCCTGGCGCCAGTGGACCCGGTCGCGCTAGGTATTCCCGACTACTTCCAGGTGATCAAGGAGCCAATGGACCTCGGCACAATTAAGCAGAACGTGGAGTGCGGATACTATGACGAACCGTCGGTGTTTGCAGACCACGTGCGGCTTGTGTTCCGCAACGCGATGCTGTACAACGCGGCGCACAGTCAAGTTCATATTTACGCGCAGAAGCTGTTGGAGGAGTTTGAGAAGCGGATCAAGACGCTGAACCTGAAGATGTCGGCGAAGGAGAAGACGATCCAGAGCAAGCACGCCGCGATTAAGGTCAAGAAGGAGCGGAAGGCGGAGTCGTCGCACCACTCGTCGTCAAAGAAGGTCAAGGGCGGGAAGGGGTCGAAGGGGAACACAAAGCGCCGGGCTGGCAGCGATGAAACCGGGTTGATCATGTCGCTGAAAGAAGACATTGAGCGACTGAAGGCTACGCTGGAGCAGCTACAGCCGAGTATCAAGGCGTCCACTCCAAAGCCGTCCAAGGCTGCATCTCGGTACGCTGCATGGTGTGTTGCTCGTGTGCGCCTCGTGGCCTGATCGCTGACTCGGTGCTGTTCGATTCGTCTCGCAGACCTTTCAAAATGAGCGACTTGACGGAGGAGGAGCTGAACGAGCCGATGACGCAGCAAGAGAAGGCGCGACTGAGCACCGACATCAAGTCGCTCCCCCAGGACAAGATCAACCGCGTGCTGCAGATCATCGCGGAGGCCGTGCCGGTCGCCAAGCTCGCCAACGAGAACGACGAAATAGAGTTAGACATCAACGCGTTCGACACGCGGTGCCTGCGCATGCTGGAGGGATACGTCAGGGTACGTGCCGAGCTGATGTCTCGACTGCTGTGTCCGCTGTTATCGCTAACGCCCTGGCTGGTGTCTTGACCCACACAGGAGAACGGCATCGGGCGGAAGCGGAAGCGTCCGGTCCCGAAGAAGTCCCGTGCGACGCCGGCCGAGAACCGCCTGAAGTCTGCCAAGGTGGCTGCTCAGAACATCCGCTCCCGCCAGGAAGAGCTCAAGAGTCAACTGGCTGCGATCGACCGCGACGTGACCGCCGTGGCGGCCGCGGCGGTGAGCGAGAAACGCGCGGACCCGGACGTGACGATGACGGACGTGGACGGCAGCGCGGACGCGAGCGGTGAGGCGGAGCCCAAGGCGGACGGCGGCGTCGCGTCGGACAGCTCGTCGAGCTCGTCGGACTCTTCGGACTCCGACGATAGCGATAGCGATAGCGACTCGGAGTCGGACGACGACAGCGGCGCGCCCCTGGAAAGGGTAGGTTTGTGACTGCCTCCCCCTGCCTGTAATGACGAGCCGCGCGTATTTAACGACTCTCGTCTTGGCTTGTTGTAGTCTCCGTCCCTGGCGAACGCGCCTGCTCTCTCGCAGATCGAGTCGGCGCGCGCCGAGGCGGCGAGGAAGATCCGCGACGAGGTGGCGAGCAGCGAGCCGCTCAAGGTGGTGAACCGCGGCGCGTGGAGCATGCTGGCGAAGCAGGACGCACCGCCCGGTGGCAAGTCGCTCATCCCGTCGGATGACAACGAGACGAGCTCGCTGTGGCTGTCGGCGCGGTCGATGGAGCAGCAGAAGCAGCAGAAGATGCAGCAGAAGGAGCACGAGCTCGAGGCGCAGCGCCGGCGCGACGCCGAGCTGCGCGAGAAAGAGCGCGAGCGCGAGGAAGCCGACCGGCGCAAGCAGGAGTTGGCGGCGCAGCATGCCGAGCAGGCGCGACTGGAGGAAGAGCGGTCGAGGGAGGCCGAGCGCGAGCGCGCCGCCCGCCGCGCCGCGCTGCGCGAGAAGGTGCTGGTGCCCGAGGAGGAGCTCGAGCACCACGACCACACGCTGAGCGAGGACCTGGAGACGTTCAGCTCGTCGTCGTTCCTGTGAGGCGCGTGCCATTATTTAAGGACGGAGAGGCCCTGCGAGCGGAGACGGACGGCGCGTCGCCTGCGGGCCGCGAGGATGGACAGCAGGCAGGCAGGCAGGACTTGTGTTGTTGGCTCTAATGGATCCCAGGAGGCCGCCGGCGCCGCGTTCGTTCGTTGGTCCTCCGTGTCGCGCGGCTGTTGGCCGCGAGCAGGCGCGCCGCTTTGGTCGCGGGCGAGTCGCCGAGTTGGCAGGCAGCGGGCGAGATGGACGGGTCGGCCGCGCAGGTGCACGAGCTGCACCGCAAGTTCGAGGCGCTGAACGAGGACGTGGCGGCGGCGCTCAAGCAGCAGCACGAGGCGCTGGCGGGCGTGGCGGCGGCCGGCGGCGGGCGGGCGGGCGGGCGGGACGCGCTGCGGCTGGCGACGCGCGCCGCCGACTGGAGGGAGGACGTGGCGGCGCTGGCCAGGCACATCGACAGCCAGCTGCAGCACTCGCGGGCCCTGCGCGAGCACCACGCGAGCACGCAGCTGCAGAGCCCCGCGGCCGCCGCCAGCGCCGACCGGCAGCTCGCGGACGACGAGAGCGCGCGGCTGCGGCGGCTGCGCTCCGACCTGCGGCTGCTCCAGGGCTTCCGCGTCGGCCAGGGGGGTGGCGGCGCCGGCGCGGCGGCCGACGACACGGTGCGTCAGCCTCCCGCACCGCTCGCTCTCGGCCTGGTCGCGGTCTCACGCTGCCGGCAGCACCAGCTCCAGGCGTTCCTCGAGTGGAGTGTCAAGCGCGAGAAGGCGGCGGCGGCGGCGGCGGCGGCGAGTCTCGCCGTGCCGCTGGCCGTCGAGCTGTTCGAGCGCCGGCGCGAGCTCATGGGCCTGATCGCCGAGGACGTGCTGCGCGACAAGCTCGAGCGCGACGCAGACATGGGGTGCGTCGGCCGGTCGCCACTCGCGGGCGGGTGCCAGGGACTCACGCGTCGCCGCTTGCGACGGACCGCAGGAATCTCGCGGGCGTGGGCGGCGAGCAGCCGGCGGCCGACCGGGACGCGCTGGCCGCGCGGGACACGCAGCTCTTCATATCCTTGTCCGCGACCGCCGCCGCCGCCGCGCTGCATGTCGCCTGCTCTCGCCGCTCCCTCCCTCCCCCACGTGTCCTTGACCGGCATTCGCGCTTGACCCTCGGCACGTGATGCTCGCGCAGGCGGCGGTGGAGCTGCAGGGCGAGCTCCGCGCGCAGGTGGCGAGCCAGCAGGCGCTGGCGGCCGAGCAGGCTTCCAGCGGCGACCAGCAGGAAGCCGACGGCCTCGGGGCCGCGCAGACTCGACTCGGGGCCCGCGCGGCGGTGGAGACACCAGCGGCAGGCTCGTCGACGCTCGAGGAGGCGCAGGTCGCGGTCCAGAAGCTGCGGCGCGAGCTGGCGGAGCGCGCGAGCGCCAACGCCAAGCTCGCGCTCGCCAACTCGCAGCTCGAGGACGACCTGGCGCACCTGCAGCACAAGTTCGAGGAGGAGAAGCGCGCGCACCTGAGTGGCAAGAAGTGGTTCCTGCCCAAGCTGCAGAGGCTCGAGGAGGCTGTGCTGGCCACGGCCGCCGCCTTCCACGAGGTCAAGCTCAGCGTCGACCTCGTCACCAGCATGTACAAGGTGCGCCGCGGGGCTGGCTGTCTGCGAGGCGCTCGGGGCGTGCTTGACTCGCGCTGACGTGGTCTGTTCGTCGGGCGGAAGACCTTGGGCCAGCAGGTGGCGGCGCAGCAGCAGCAGGAGGACGCCGTCAAGCAGGAGCGCGACCGCGTCTCGCAGCTGCTCTCGGCCGAGGTCAAGAAGGTCGCGCTGCTCGCCAAGGTGCGCGGTTGCCCGCTTCCTCCCCGCTCGCTCCCCCGCGTCCGCTCACGCGCGCCGCTCCTCTCGAACGCCTGCAGGACAACGAGCGCAAAGACAAACTCGTGGTGGTCGCCATGGCGGCGCGGCACGAGATGGCGCAGCACGCGACGCGCCAGAAGCAGCTCGCGGCGGCCGCGCGCGCGCAGGTCGACGCCCTCGAGGCCCGCGCGCAGGCTGCGGAAGACGAGGTCGCCGTGCTCAAGCAGCAGCTGGACGCCGCGTACGCCCGCGTGGCCACCGCCGGCGCCGAGATCCAGGACGCGGGCGAGCGCGAGCAGCGCCTGCGGGACGAGCTTCGGGTCGCGCTGCAGGCCGCGCAGGCGCGCGAGCTCGAGATGCAGAGCGCGTCCGACCGGCAGCAGGCCGCGCTGCAGCAGCGGCTCGACAAGACCAAGCGCGAGCTCATGGAGACCATGTCCACCAACCTGAGCCTCGACTCGCGGCTGCGCAAGGCGCAGGAGAAGCTCGCGCGCGCGTCCGCCGCCGCGACTTCCAGCGCCTCGGGGGACGGCTTCTAGCCACGACAATCGAGCAGACCAGGGTGAGGAGAGAGCGTGAGGGGGGAGGGAATATATACCTGTTTGCTGCGCGCTTGCTGTCGCCGCGTGGCGCACGTCAGATCTCAATGTCGCGGCGCTGCGGCACGCGGATGTGGCGCATGGTGGAGCCCTGCTGGGACGGCTTGAAGGGTGCGAGACCGCCGTACGGCTTGGGGATGCCCAGCTCCTCGGGGATGTACGCGTTCGGCCGCGCCTCCGCCGTCGTGTACGTGAGCTGCGAAGGGAAGTTCTGCGCGTGCTGAGCCGCCGCGCGCGCCTGCTGCTTGGACGCGCGCAGCTCGTCGTCGCGGAGCCGCTGCGTCTGCAGACGCACCAGCTGCTGCTCGCAGCCGGCGCTCGGCGGCAGCCCGGCGACCAGCCGCTTGGTGCACTCGTCGACATCCACCGAGGCGTCGTGCCTCTCCTGCTGCAGCTTCATGGCCGTCGCCTGGTACATGGACAGCTCGGACACGACGGCCATCATCTTGCGGGTCGTGTCCTTGATCTTGGCCTGGAACTCGTTCACCTTCTTGGCGAGCTCGAGCGTCTCGCCGCGCCGCTCCGACGCCTGCGCGCGCAGCTTGTTGGACAGACTCGTCACCTCCTCCAGCACCAGCTCCTTCTCGAGCAGCTGCTCCTTCTTCTTGTTGTAGCGAGACTCGAGGAACGTGAGCTTGGTCGAGAGCTGGTCCTCGTCCGGGTCGTCGCCCTCGAGCGCGCGCCACCGCTCGCTGTTCTTGGGCGTCTCCAGGTCCCGGCAGAGCAGCTCCGTCACGTCCTTCTCCTGCTTGAGTTCGTCTTGGATGGCAAGGATCCGCTTGGCGAGCTCCGGCAGGTGCGGCAGCTGCCGCCGCGCGTTCTCGAGCTGTCGCTGGAGATCCGCCAGCTGAATGTTCAGCATGCGGATCTCCTGGTCTTTGCGAGTCAACGCGACCTCGCCGTCGTTCAGCGCGCGCTCCTGCAGGTTCGCCTTCTCGTACAGGATGCACAGCTCGTCGTTCCGGTCGATGAGCTGCACACCAGTCGCGTTGCGAGCGTCGACGGCCAGCTCGAACTTCTTCTTGAGACGCAGCAGGTCGCGCTCCGTCTGCGAGATGATCCCGTTGAGCTTGTCGATCTCGACGATCTGCTGCTCGACCTGCTCCTGCTTGACGCGGTAGGCGTCGTGGGACTTGTTCGTGTCGAGGCGCAGCGAGTCGCGCGAGCACTGCGCCGTCGCGTGCGCGAGCTTCTCCTTCACGAGCGCCTTGTCCTTCGCGAGCGACTCGTTTCGCAGCACCTCCACTTCGTTGTGCAGGATCTTGATCTTCTCCTTCATCTCCGCGAGCGCTTGCGACGACGCCTGGATCAGGTTCACGTACTTGTTGCGCTCGTTCTTGACCACGTCGTAGAGCGCCGAGAACTCTTTCAGGTGGTTGGTCGTCTCGTGCCACTTCTTCGCGAGGTCGAGGATCACCAGCTCCTTCATCTTGAGCTCCTGCTGCGTCTCGCGCTCATGCTCCAGCGCCGCGGCGGCCTCGCGCGCCTTGAGCTCACGCTGGGCAGTCAGCATCGCGACCAGCTTCTTCTGCTTGCTCTCCTCCGTCACCCACTGCGCGACCTCCTCTTCGAGCGCAGACACCTGCGTGCCCAGCTGATCCAGCTCGGTGTTCTGCTGCTTCTCGCCCTCTTCGCGCTTCAGGAAGCGCGCGATCAGCAAGTCCACCTGCTGCTTCACCTCCAGCTGCCGCTGCGCCTGCGCCTTGTTGTCTGTCTGCAGCGCCGCGACTTGATGCTGCGCGTCCACGACCTGGGCTTTCAGGTTCGGCAGCAGCGCGCGGCTGGCGTCGAACATCAGGATCTTCTTCTTCAGGTCCCGCTTGACTCCGTCGTACACCTTCTTTGCCTTGCCCACGCGCTCGTTCTCCCGCCGCTCGGCGGCGTCCAGCGCCTTGGCGGCCATCTCCAGGCGTGTCTTCTCCGACAGTCGGAGGACGTGCGTGTTCTGCTCCTCGCGCAGGTGCAGCGTGACGTGGTCGACGTCTCGCTGCCGCTGGTCGATCGTCTCCCGGTGCACCTCGAGCTTCTGCGCCAGCTCACGCTGGACGTCGTCCGCCTCGCGCAGCTTGAGCTGCTGCTCGTCCAGAGTCGCTTGCAGCGCCGCGGCCAGCTCGCGCTGCCTCGCCGCCTCCTTCTCGAGGCTCTGCACGGCGCGCTGCACCACGTCGGCCTGCTTCTCCAGTCGCTCGGGGTCGTGCGCCAGCTGCTGCAGCTTCTTGGCCTCACTCGCGTTGGTCTCTTCGAGCCGCGCGTTCTCCTGCTGCAGGAAGGCGAGCCGCGCGAGCGCGTCCTTCTTGCGCTGCGCCTCCTTGCCCAGCTCGGCGTCCACACGGTGGTTCTCCTCGCTGAGCGCGGCGATCTCGTCGCCCAGCGCGCGCATCTCCGGCTCCATGAGCTTAGCGTGCGCCGCGAGGATGTCGTCCTTCTGCGCGAGCAGGTCGACGTGCTCGCGCTGGAGCTCCGTGATCTCGAACGTGAGCACGGCGTCGCGGTCGATGCACTCGGCCAGGTCCTTGAGCGCGCGCTCCTTGTCCTTGTCCACGGCCAGGAAGCGCGCGAGCTCCTCCGCCTTGCGGATCGACTGCTTCTCGCCCGCGATCTTGTCTGTCAGCAGCTCGCTGTTGAGCGCCTTGGCCTGCCGCAGCAGCCGCTTCTCGTGCGCGTACGTGTCCAGCACCTGCGCGCGCAGCAGGTCGAACTTGCCCTTGTGGAACTGCAGCTGCTCCAGCGTCAGCATGTCAGCCTCGAAGTACTGCTCCAGCAGCCGGAACGCCGCCGCGTGCGACGACCCGGCGCTCGACCCCGCGTCCACCGCGCCGTCGCCGTCCGCGCCGCCGTCCGCCTCCCCATCGATCGCTAGCAACGGGTCCATCGCCTGGTCTTCGGGCTGCTGGGCGTCAGCGTGCGAGTGCGAGCGCTTCCAGGCGTCCAGGCGTCCGATGGGGTTAAAAATACGATAGCAGGAAACGGACCGCCCCGCGCACTGTCGAGCGTCACCAGGGCACCAAAATGCGCGCCATCACATCGCGCATCGTCTGGTGCCGACGGCTGCGCGGCTCGCGGGCGCCTGCGAGCCCCACGGCGCGCGCGGCCGGCGGCGGAAGGTGGCGCGCCATGCCGGGGAGGTGACGGCTTTTGTGGTCCGCTTTCCGCTTGCTTCCAGGGCGTCGCGCGGGGATTGGTCAATAATTGCTGCGCCGGCGTTCTCCCTTGAGAGAAGGACCCCGCTCCATTCGAGGCGTCCAGGCGTGTCGCATTCCTCCGCACTGCAGAAGCCGCCCTGGCACTTCAATACGGACTGTATCCAACCTCAATGTCGGTAAACCGAGGGGCTCTCCCCTCCCCCTCGATTTCCGCCGCTGATGATGCCCATGATCCGCGTCGGAGCATCGTCGAGCAGGAGAAGGCGTCGCGTCACTCACTCCTCCTCCCCCCTCTCCGTCCAGGGCTCTCCGTCCAGGACGTCCGCTCCCGGAGCCCGCGCCCCGAGCCACCGCCCGGTCGTCCCCCTCTCCATGTCGGTGCGCTCGCCGCTGGGCTCGCCGCAGGTCAAGGTCTGCCGCCGCAAGAGCTGCACGCGGCTGGAGCTCGAGTGGAGCTGCGGGCTGCCGCACCCCGTCGAGCCCGTGGTGCCCCTGGAGCTGCACCGCGTGTCGTGCGACGACATGGACGGCGACGAGGTGCAGGAGGGCGGCATGGGCTTCGTCACGACCGACGCCTGGAGCCTGCTGCCCGCCGAGCCCTTCGACGAGGCGCCGTACGCCGTGCACGCGCGCGCCATCCGCAGCATGTGGGCCGAGCCCGACACGAGCAGCGTGCTCGTGCGCGGCAAGCACTACCTGGACGACCAGGTCAAGGTGCCCGCGGGCGAGGCCATCGGCAAGCTGCTCCACGTCGACATGTGGACCACCAAGACGCCCGAAGCGCGCCACCACATCGCCATGCACGAGGAGACGCGACCGCAGAGCGTGCTCGCCTACTGCCGCGACAAGTTCCCCGACTCGCTCGTCTTCATCGTCAACCTCGAGCTGCCCAACGCCGACAACGTGAGCGTCGTCGCCTACTGGCTGCTGCCGCCGGCGCCAGCGTCCGGCGCGGCAGACACGTCGCCCTTCCACCGCCTCGTCGACCGCTTCTGCAACGGGAACGACGACGACTTCCGCGACAAGCGCTTCAAGCTCATCCCGAACCTGGTCGAGGGCCCATGGATCCTCCAGTCGGTCATGCCCAACCGCCCGGCGCTCTCGGGCACCAAGCTCACGCAGCACTACTTCCGCCGCAGCAACTACTTCGAGCTCGATCTGGACGTGTCGTCCAGCACCACCGCGCAATACATCGGCGCGCTCGCGCAGAGTTGGGCGGGCTACCTCGAGATGGACCTGTACATGACGATCCAGGGCGAGGACGAGGACGAGCTGCCCGAGCGCGTCCTCGGCGGCCTCACCGTCAAGTATCTGGACCTGGGGCTGGCTGCGCAGCTCGAGGCGTGAGCGCCAGGTCGACGCTCTCGGCCACAGTGAGAGGGCATCGCACGTTTTGTTAGGCCCAGGAGCATACAGAGTAGACTTCGTTTCGTTCGTGAGGATGGCGAGTGCCGCCATGGATCGATGGCAGACGCGATGAGGGAGGACAGCACCAAGTCGTTGCATTTAATCACATACAAGCCATCAATGCTGCGAGCTCGAGCACGTGTTCCCTGGCGGTCGCAGACAGGAGCAGCAGGTGAAGCGCCTACTCCTCCACGACGTCGGGCAGGACCTTGTACGGATTCAGGATCCCCTTCGGGTCCATCATGTTCTTCATCTGCTTCATGAGCTTGATAGCGTTCGCCGACTTGGACAGGTGCAGGAACGACGGCTTGTGCGTCCCGATGCCGTGCTCGGCGCTGATGCTGCCGCGGAACTGGGCTGTAGACGATCAAGCGATGCGTCAGTGTCAATGACAGCGTGAGGCATACCCGAGCGCGAGCATGAAGCGTACATGTCCACTCGAAGACGTAGGGCTCGAGCTCCTTGAACACCTTCTCGTCCTCCGCGAGCGTCGAGACGTTGAGGTGCAGGTTCGAGTCGCCCAGGTGGCCGTACCCGACGACCTTGGCACCCAGCGGCTCGACCTTCTCGCGAGTCTCCTCCACAATCTTGTAGTATTGGTCCATCGGCAGCGAGATGTCGTACTTGTACACGTATCCGCGCGAGCTGAGCGCGACCGTGATGTCCTCGCGGATCATGAAGAGTTTGCGGCCCTGCGCGGCGTCCTGCGCCACCGTGCCGTCGACGACGACGCCGGCCCCCATGACGTCCTCGAGGTACGCCTCGAGCTTCTCCATGTCGTGCGCCGAGTTGCTGCCCGACGTCTCGATCAAGACGTAGAACGGACACGAGGACTCGAGCGGGTCCTTGACCCAGTCCTGCTGCGACAGCACCATGTCGAGCGACTGGCGGTCGAAGAACTCGATCGCCGAGAGCACCTCGCCCAGGTGCTTCTTGGCCTCCACGAACGCCTTCTTGACCGCCGAAAAGTCCTCGCAGCCGAGCAGCGCGACGTTGACCGAGGACGAGCGCGGCGGCGTGAGGATCGAGACCTTGGTCACGAGTCCGAGCGTGCCCTCCGAGCCGATGAAGAGCTGCTTGAGGTCGTAGCCCGTGTTGTCCTTGCGCATCTTGCTCAGGCAGTCGATGACTGTTCCGTCCGCCAGCACGGCCTCGACGCCGAGCACCGTACCGTGCAGCGAGCCGTAGCGCAGCAGGCGCAAGCCGCCGGCGTTGGCCGAGACGTTGCCGCCGATCTGGCACGTGCCCTTGGCGCCGAGGTCCAGCGGCATCATGTACCCGTGCTTGGCCACGTAGTTGTCGAGGTTCTCGAGCACGCAGCCGGCCTCGCAGACGAGGATGCCCGAGACCTCGTCGAAAGAGATGACGCTGTTCATGGCGCTGGTGGAGACCACGATCTCGTCGTGCACGGGCACGGAGCCGCCGACCAGGCCCGTGTTGCCGCCCTGGGGCACCACCGGCAGGCGGCGCTCGTTGCAGTACTTGAGGATGGCCGAGACCTGCTCCGTCGTCTTGGGGCGCAGCACCATCTGGTGGCTGCTGGCCGCCTTGTACTTCTTGAGCCAGTCCACCGTGTACGCCTCCGTGTCGTCCGCCTCGGTCAGCACGTTCTCGGGCCGGAGCAGCTGCTGGAAGAACGCCTTGTCCTCCGCGGTCCACGACGCCAGCGCCGGGTTGCGCGCCGCCACAGCCGCGAACGCACGCCGGCCGGCAGCAGCGGCGGGGGCGGCCGCGCGGCGCTGGGAGAGCCGCAGTAGGGACGACAGCATCGCTGGGGGAGGAGGGAGGATGAGGACCGGAATGGCGTTGGCGGCGCCACGAGCTGCAATGACGCGCATTAAAGGCCACACCTGCGAGTCGGTGGCGCGGGTGGTGCCTCGCATCGCGCAAACAGCCTTGGCGCGACCTTCGCGCGACCTTCAAAGACTGCTGCCACTGACCACGAGCATCAAACGGGACAGTACCGTGAACGAGCTGTTGGGGGCCGTTCGCCGCCCAGCCAGCCAACCGGACGTCAGACACGAGTCAAACAGGTCCAAGCGACGCCAAGCACTCCGCCCGCCGGCTTGCCGCGCCGCCTGCAACGCCCGTAGCGCGCCAACCACAGGCAGAGAGCGAGAGGAGCGACGCGATGCTGACGTGCACGGCCTGCCGCATGGCGTTCGGCTCGCCCGACGAGCAGAAGGACCACTTCCGCATGGACTGGCACCGATACAACCTCAAGCGCAAGGTGGTGGAGCTACCGCCCGTGACGGAGGAGCAGTTCAACCTGCGCATGCACAAGGTGCTGCAGGAGAAGCAGGCGCAGGCGGCCAGCGACCCCAAGCACAAGCAGCAGGCCAAACGCGAGGAGATCAAGAAGGCGGGCGGGCTCAAGACCATGACCAAGTGCGTCGCCTGCAACAAGACCTTCACGAGCGCCAACGCCTACGAGAATCACCTGGCCTCCAAGAAGCACCTGGCGAACGCCAAGAAGAACCCGGAGGCGGCCAACGCGGTCGAGACAGTGGCCAAGCAGCTGGAGATCGTCTCGCTGGACGGCAAGGACGAGAGCGGCGAGCCCGCCGCGCCGGCGCCGTCCGAGGAGATGACGGAGGAGGAGATCGCCGCGTCGCTCGAGGAGTACAGGAAGCAGGTGCCGCTCGAGAAGGAGGACTGCATCTTCTGCGCGCACCACGCCGCGGACTTTGACGCCTGCTCGGCGCACATGCTCAAGGAGCACGGCTTCTTCATCCCGGACGTGGACTTCCTCGTCGACCTCGCCGGACTGGTCGGGTACCTCGCGGAGAAGGTCAAGCTGGGCCAAATGTGTCTGTACTGCAACAAGTCGTTCCGGTCGTACCAGGACGTGCAGAAGCACATGACGGCGCTGTCCCATTGCAAGCTCCGGTACGAGGAGGAGGACCTGGACGAGCTCGTGGAGTTCTACGACTTTTCAACGCAGCCATCTGCCAAGGCGACCGGCGAGGAAGAGGTCGAGTGGGAGACGGACAGCGAGGCCAGCGTGGACGACGATGAAGAAGTGGTCGAAGAAGAGGACGAAGAAGAAGAAGAAGAAGAGGACGACGACGACGCCATGCACGTCTCGGAGACGGGCGAGCTCGTGCTGCCGAACGGCCGGCGCCTCGGTCGGCGGGAGTTCCAGCGGTACTACAAGCAGCGCTTTCGCCCCGAGGAGGCCCGCGAGTCGGTGCTGGCCGTGTCCAAGGAGCGTCTGCTGCTCGCGTACCAGGCGGCGGGCGTGGACCCTCACGCCGGCAGCACGGCGCTGTCCACTGCCTTTGTCGCGAACTTCATGAAGAAGCGCAACGTACGTGCCCGTGCTCTCGTGCTGCTGGTTGCTCGTGTGTCGTCGGTCGGTGCTCACCTCAGTCGTGCTGCTGCAGAACATTGGCGGGGGCATGACGATCCTCGAGTCGCGCAAGCAGAACTTCCTGTTCCAGAAGCACCGCGAGCGGTTAGACAAGCGCAGCCACAAGCTGCAGAAGCACCCGAATCGCAAAGCCATGGTCACCGTGTAGAGCTGGCACCGGGCTCCTGCTCCCTGGCGCTGCGAGCACCGCCGCCTCGGTTCCCAACGCGATCGCACCCCATTTTTTTTCCATTGATCCGCTCTGAGTTTCGACATCTGCCCAAGATCACGTCGGCTGTCCTCGCGCCATGAGACCGCATCGCCTCTCGGAGAGAAGCCCTCTGGCTCGGCGCACGAACCCCCTGTCGGTCGTGCGAATCACGTGGGTCGTGCGTGACCGGGTGCGTGCGTGTCGAGCGCCTCCGCTTGTCAAACGTGCGATTGGCGTCGCCATGTCGCCATGTCGCCATGACGCCATGACGCCGTGGTGTCCAGTCAATTGCCGTCATACCGTACAGGATCCATGAGTCATGAGTCATGAGGCGTCGATCACTTGGGTGATCCTCTCTCTTGTCCTCCCTCTTGATTGGCTTCCCGGCAGCTTCAAGATCGCGGACGCAACTCAGGAGAGTACCGCTATTTTTGTACTAAGTGCGAAATTAAGGTCTCACGCTTGTGACTGGCTGGGAGAGGTCACCTGTGGGTGGCGTCACTGGCCCTTCTCTGTGCGCGAGAAACTCAAGACGAGCGTTTTTCGGGTTGTCTCCTGTCGACACGCGGGTAGGGCACCTATCCCTTTCTTGCATACAGTTCCCAAGTGCCCAACTTTCCACCCAATCCCATCCCGTTTTGGCCCTTTCTCCGCGCACATTGCAGCCAATCGCATCGCCTGCTTGCGCGACAGAAAAAGGGCTCGTTCTGGCGCGAGTCGGGCTTTTCGGCCAATCCGCGGCCGCGACCCGCGGGGCAACTGGGTCTGGGCTCCAATTCGCGTCAAGTGTCCGTGCCACTGCCTGCAGCCAGGAACGGGAGCGGAACGCGACGGCGGCGGCTTCCTCGTCCTCGTCCTCGTCCATCGCGCCGGCGGCTTCCTCCTCCTCCAGCGCGCCGGTGTCCAGCGCGCCGGCGAGACACGAGACACTCGCGGGGTGCCAGTCGTGACGCAGGGCGGTGAGTCTCGCGATCCGACCGCCGGACGCACGCACGCAGACGGACGGACGGACGTGCCGGCTGGCCGCCAGTCTTTTTTCTCGCTCGCCTCGAGCACTCGGTGACGTCGCGCGCGACTGGCCGGGTGGCTGGGCTGGCTGGCGGATTTCTCTCGCGGCGAGGCCGAGAAGGCGCGCTTCTCTCCGGACTCCCAGGTGCAACACCGAGAGGCGCACAAGCGAACGAGCGGCATGAACCGGATGAACGCCTTCTTCTGGGCACGGCGGAAGCCGTCCATGGAGCTGGTGCGCTCGGTGGACGCGCTACTGGACGAGCTCATCCCGGACGACAGCCTCGAGGCGTCCTTCGACGCGCTGTGCGTGGCGTCCGACGACGGCGCGGTGCCCGAGCAGGACGCGGCAGCCGCGGCCGAGAACGGGCACGACACGGACGAGGACGCGCCGGGCAACCTGCACGAGGGGGAGAGCAGCGACGACGAGCCGTGCGACCGCACGGTGCCCGAGGACCTGGAGAGCAAGTGGGCCAAGATCCGGTCCGTGTTCCAGTGCTGGGACGGCGACCAGGACGAGCGCGAGCGCAAGATGGACCGCATGGCCGACCTCGTGCTGCGCTACCACGTGCTCGAGAAGGTGCTGCACCCAAAGGTCATGGGCTTCCTCACGTTCGAGACGCGCAAGTACGTGGGCCACGTCTTCCGCGCCATGACGGTGCACAACCTGCGCGGCTTCGTCGAGTACGTCGGCGAGAAGCCCGAGATCATGCACTGGCTTGTCGAGGGCTACAAGAACAACGACACGGCGCTGGCCTGCGGGGCCATGCTGCGCGACTGCTTCGAGCACCAGACGCTGGCGGTGCACTTCCTCAAGGACATGGAGGCCGACTTCGCCTTCCTCTTCCAGGTGGTCATGACGAACAGCAACTTTGACATCTCGGCCGACGCTTTCATGAACATCTCGCGCCTGCTCATGGAGCACAAGACGGTGACGGTCGCGTGCCTCGACGCGTCGTTCGACCGCATCTTCGGGCTGCTCAACGGGCTGCTCACGTCGGAGAACTACGTGACGAAGCGTCAGGCGCTGCAGCTGCTCGCCGAGCTGCTGCTCAACCCGGTCAACTTTGGCGTCATGCAGCGCTACGTGGCGTCGCGCAACAACCTGAAGCTCGTGATGCTGCTACTGCGGGAACCCAGCCAGGCGCTGCGCATGGACGCCTTCCATGTGTTCAAGATCTTCGTGGCGAACCCGAACAAGTCCCCGGAGGTGGAGCAGTTGCTGCTGCGCAACCGCGACAAGCTGCTGGCGTTCGTGAGCGACTTTGGCAAGAACGAGTCGAACCGCGACTTCCATCAGGAGAAATCCCTGCTGGTCTTCACGCTGCAGCGCATGGCCGAGAAGGAGGCGGCGCAGACGCAGCAGGCGCCGCCGTGCCAAGCGCCGGGCAGCGCGCCCATGTCCCCGCTCGCGACGTCTCCAACCAGCGGCCTCCCGCTCGCGAGCCCGGTCTCGGGGGTCGCGGCGCGCCAGGACTAGCGCACAAGACGACACGGCGCGCCGGAGTCCAGGCGCAGCATGATAGACACGCACGTTTATTTATTCCACGGTTCCCTTTGCTGCAAGCGACTGCCGTCCGCCAACGCGTCCTCGCCGCGGGCACAGCAGCGCATGGAGCGCGACTCGGAAGCGGGAACCCATGCATGGTGGCGCGAAAAAAGTGATTTGGCGCCAGCAGCTCACCGAAAGACGTGAGTGTATGTAAATTCACCTACCCCCAAGGAGAGCAGAGTGTGTGCGATAGTGTTGTAGAGGTTTTTGGCGATAAACCGCGCTTGTAATCGAAGCAATTTCAGCGTAAACCGGTCACAGCCTGCGTTAGTCCCTCTTCTTCTTTGTCTTTTCTCGATTAGGTACGAAGAGTGCCACTCTTCGTACCTAAGTGAGTACGAATATAAATGATAGAGGTTCAAAAAGACAGCGTAAGCAGACAGAAAAAAAAAAAGAAGCACTTCGTACCTTTCCGGATCGCCACGGTGCCTCGAATATAGAAGACCATCACTCCGCGTCATGTGGCCCCTCGAAACACCTCGTTTCGAACGCGAGGTTTTTCGATATTTTGTTTGTTTTGTGTTTTCCTCATTATTGGAGCCCGCTTGCGGGAGGCACAGACAGAGAGACGCTCGCTCGCTCGCGGCGTGGCGCGCCTCCTTCCTTCCCTCCTTCCCTCCCTCCTTCGCCGTCGCCGCCGCCGCCGCCGCTCCTTGCTTGCTGCTCCACGGCGCCTCTGCCTCCTCGAGCAGCGCCCCGTCCCCAGCGGTCCGAAGGCCTCCACACACACCCCACACACACCCTGAACGCGCGAGCTCGCGCCGGCGCAGCGCCATGATCAGCGAGGACTCGATCTTGGTGACCATCACGGCGAGCAAGGAGGTGGACGGCGCGGACGAGGGCGTCGCCGCGGCGACCTCGCCCGGCAAGCGCCACAAGTTCACCATGTACACGGTGTCGGTGCGCAACCGCGTGTCGGGCGGCAAGTGCGTCGTGCGGCGCCGCTACTCGGACTTTTTCAACCTGCGCAAGGAGCTCATGGGGCTCGTCTCGTGGGGCCACTGCGCGTTCTGCGACGAGTACCTGCGCCAGATCGCCGAGTACCCGTTCCCGCGCCGGCGCCTGCTGCGGTCCAGCCGCTCGGCGGTCGTCAAGGAGCGCATGGACAGCCTCGGGCTCTTCCTGCGCCACATCCTGCTCTGCATCCTGGGCCGCAGCTTCGAGGATTGTCACCAGGCGAGCGAGAACATCGAGAACTGCGTGCTGCGGTCCTTCCTGCAGATGGACGAGACCGAGACGCTCTTCCCGACCATCGCGTCCAAGCAACGCCCTATCGAGATCATCCAGGCCATGGAGGAGCGCCGCCAGCAGCAGATCAAGGCGGCGGGGCAGCGCACCAAGAGCCTCGTCTACTCGGCGCTGGCGGCCGAGCGGCTCGACGGCGCGCAGCAGCCGCAGTCGCGCAGCGACCTCGGGCCGGACCGGTGCCACCTGTGCCTCCAGAAGTGGGTCAACTGCTACTGCAACAGCGAGCAGGACAGTATTTATCCGGTCGGCGTCGGCGCCGCCATGGCTGCCCACGAGCTGGCCGCCGAGCCCGCGCCCCGCCAGAGCTTCGGCCAGTACCGGACCAACCAGCGCGACAGCAATCTGAGCGTCGACAGTGACTGCAGCCGCTGCAGCCGCTGCCACCACGGCTGGGATAAGTGCTACTGCTGCCAGCAGATGTCGCCCGCCACCTCCTCGGTCTACACGGAGACCTGAGGGCCGCCTGTGGCTCCTTCGCGGCCGCTGCTCTTGCGCCTCACGCCTTCGGCATGCGCACGCCATTTTTGACCTCTTCGCGTGGCTTCCGCCCTCCAAATGCCGTTTTTGACTGTAGTTCGCTATTACGCCGACGGAATGTACCATTGCGATTCGCTAAAGCAAGAATTTTGAAATGTTTTTGTTGTTGTTTTCTTTCATTGCGTTTTTTTTGACTGGCGCAAACGCCCTGATCAACGACCCTCCGTGTCCCATTAACTTTGACGCATACCCCATTCTACATTGTGTTTTTCCGAGGAAAGCGGCAGGCAAAGGCGGACACGAACCCTCCTCCATCGGCACCATTTTCGCATCCCTTCGCTCCGACCGACCGAGTGACCGGCATGAGCGCGCGCAAGGGCGGCGCGTACGCCGTGGCGCCGTGGCGCGACTGGGCCGAGTGGCAGCAGGTGCACGCGGCCCTCTTCAGCGAGGACCCATACGAGCGGCAGCGCGCCATCTCGCGCGTGGCGGCCTGGCGCAGCCGCGCGCAGCTGCCCGTGGCCATCAACGCGACGGCGCAGCTCGCCGAGCTGCAGCTGCACGAGCAGCTGGCCGAGCACCACCACCACGCCGTGGGCGTCAGCTCGCGCTCGCACATGGAGCTGTCGCTGCTGTACGCGTCCGTGGTGGTGCGCTGCGTCAACGGGCTCGTGGACGGCTCGCAGAACGGGTCGTACGCCATGGCGGTCAGCGCGCTGGCGCAGCGCATCGGCATCCCGCTCTGGATCGTCGACCTGCGCCACGAGTCGACGCACAACCAGCTGCCGTCGCTACCGGTGCTGCGCTTCGCCTCGCAGCACCTGCTCGCGTGGCTGCGCGCCAACTACTGGTACAAGCAAGAGGAGGAGATCCGCGGACAGGTCCACCAGGCGGCGTCCTGGTTGTTCGCTCGTTCGCCGCTCGCGGCTCCCATCAGCACGCAAGAAGGACAGGCATATCCTACTCCGGCGGTCCTCATCGATGCAGACAGTGCCCGCAATGTGGTGGTGCCGCTGCTCGCGTTCGGAGAGCAGTTCGGCGAGCGCGTGGCGCCGACGGGGCTCCTGTTCTTGCCCAAGCTTGACGCTGAAGGACAGCCACTGGACGAGGACAGCGTGGCTTTCGAGTGCTTTGCGGACATTCTGCTCGACCTTCAAGCGCAGTGGCAGCACTTCAGCGCGTGGCTGATGGCGTGCATTGCGAAGAAGGTGTTCCGGGCGATCCAGCTCCCGACGGAGACCGAAGGGGCCGACGACGGCGCGTCCAAGTCGGCCAACACTCCGCTCGAAGGCGACCGCGAGGTGCGCCTAGCGCTCCAATGGATCAGATTCCTGACCGGCAAGGCGTGGCGAGAACGGCTGAAGCCCGCGGCTGTTGATAGTATTTATTCCTGCGGCGCCGAGATGCTCCTTGTCGCGGGCAGGCTACGAGCTAGCCTTCGCCGTGGACGCATAGTGAGGAAGCAAGCCGGCGGATCGCCGCTGGACCAGCTCATCAGCACCTTGCGGTCGGTCACAAATGTCCGCGAGCACTCGGCGATTGTGACAGGCGCGGCCATCTCTGAGTCGGTGGATACGCCGGCGTCCGAGGCGGGCTGGCGGGTGCTTCCGGGGTGGACAGCGTGTCCCCTTGGCCTTAGTCACTCATACAACGCCGACTGGCTGGAAGACTCGGGCCCGGTCGAGTACTCGCTCGACGACGACAGCGTGCCGCCTCCTGATGGCAGCGCCTTTGTCGCGGCCGACGCGAGTGACGACGCAGTTGGTGAAGCGGCTGATGAGATGCTCAAGGAGAGCGACCACGAGTACGACCTGGCGCTGCAGCAGATCGCCGACCTGCACACGGAGATCAGCAAGGAGCGCCGCCCAAACACCTTCAGCGCTGCGTCAGTTGTCATCCCCAAGCAGGAGCTGCAGCGGATCCAGGACGAGATCGAGATCTGGTGATTGGATTCCAACAGAGCCCTCCCTGTTCCGCGCCAGTGTTCCGCGCTGTAACCAATCCACAGACGCCAGGTTCCCTCCCGAACCGTTGCATTCCTCGTCCTCATTATCTATTGGCGGCGCCTTTGACTGCGCCCGTGCCATCGCTCGAGGGAAAATGGATACTCCGAGGAAGCGAGCGAGGACTGCCGGAAGCCGGAAGCCGGAAGCAGCACGCTGGTTTCACAGGAGAGACGGGGGAGCATCGACCGACCGAGGACGTCTACAAGATGAACTTGGACAGGTCTGTCTTCTTCATCAGGTTCCCGACGCGCTCCAGGACAAACTCCTTCGAGATGGTCACGGTGGAGCCGGGCGCCATGTCCGAGCTGTCAAAGCTAATGTCCTCCACCACCTTCTCCAGCACCGTGTGCAGGCGGCGCGCGCCGATGTTCTCGACCGTCGTGTTGATCTCGGCGGCCACGCGCGCGATCTCGCGGATCGACTCGTCCGTGAACTCGAGGTGGACGTTCTCCGTCTTGATCAGCTCGACCTGCTGCTTGATCAGGTTCGTTACGGGCTCGGTCAGGATGCGGTACAGGTCGCCTTCCGTCAGCCCCTTGAGCTCGACGCGGATCGGGAGGCGGCCCTGAAGCTCCGCGAGCAGGTCCGACGGCTTGGCCGAGTGGAAGGCGCCCGACCCGATGAACAGAATGTGGTCCGTGTTGACGTTGCCGTGCTTGGTCGAGATAACGCTGCCCTCGATCAGCGGTAGCAGGTCGCGCTGCACGCCCTCGCTGCTCGGGTCGGCCGATCGGCGGAAGTCGCCGTTCGAGCAGATCTTGTCGATCTCGTCGATGAACACGATGCCGTTCTCCTCCGTCTCATGGATCGCCTCGCGCACCACGTCCGTCATGTCGATGGCCTTCTCCATCTCCATCTCCTCGAACACGGCGCGCGACTCAGCCACCGTCATGGTCTTGCGCTCGATGCGCTTCTCACCGTACGCCTTGTTGAACAGCTCGCCCATCGGCACAGCCTTTTCCGGCGCGACGAACGAGATCGGGATCCCCGTCGCGTTCCGCGAGACAGGTACGTCCACCGTGATGGACCGGTCCTCCATCTCTCCAGCGCGCAGCAGGCGCTCGAACGAGGACCGCGAGCGCTCCGTCACGTTGGCGCCCGTCAGCGCGTCCAGGATGCGGCTCTCCACCAAGTGCTGCACCTCCTTGCGCACGCGCTCCTTGCGGTGTTTCTTGACCATGTTGATGGCGTTCTCCACCAGGTCGCGGATGATCTGGTCCACGTCGCGCCCGTGGAAGCCCACCTCGGTGAACTTGGTGGCCTCCACCTTGACGAACGGCGCCTCCGAGAGCTTGGCCAGGCGGCGCGCGATCTCCGTCTTGCCGCAGCCCGTGGGCCCGATCATGAGGATGTTCTTGGGACTCACCTCCGGGCGCAGCTCGTCGGGGATCTTGAGGCGGCGCCAGCGGTTGCGCAGCGCGATCGCCACCGCGCGCTTGGCGTCCGCCTGGCCCACGATGTACTTGTTCAGCTGCTCCACGACCTCCTTGGGCCTGAGCTTGCGTCCGATGTCGTCGTCTGCCTCCTCCTCGGCCTCCACGAACGCCTGGATCGGCGGCAGGTCCTCGTCCGCGGCCTTGGACGACGGAGCCGCCGTAGAGAAGCGCGCCAGCGCCGAGGCGTTCGCCAGCCGCCCGCTCGGCAGCGAGGGGCCCGCGCCGGTGACGGCAGCAGCGGCGGATCGGTGCGAGAGGCGCAGGAGCGCGCTCGAGTTGACGGCGCGACGCATGGCGGGCGCGGACGGGCAGGCAGGAGCAGCGAAGCAGCGAAGCAGCGAAGCAGGCGAGGAGCGCGGGCTTTTCCCCCCTCGAGTCTTCTCTTCGAGTGTCGCCTGCCTGCCTTCCGCCCCGTCATGCAGATCCGGGCGAAAATGTGTGTGGGACACACCAATCTGGTTTAACGCCGCGGGGTTTCAGCGAATCAAAGGAGGGGGATGCGTATTATGACCAATCCGATGATGGATGGAAGCACTTTGACGAGTTCCAATTGGAAAATAGTGCGTCAAACCCCAGAAAAATGGCAAATTGATTGATGGCAAGGCCGAACAATATCAAACAAATCAACAAAGACGATGGATGTCTCCCTCTCACAAGATCTGAGTATCAATTAGCACTGGCCACGCAGCCATGGTCGCATCTCGACTCACGTCCCCGCCAGTGGCCACACGTGTTGGTGGCACCACTCCAGGTCAGAATTCGCAAATGCGGTTTTAGATTTTTGGGTTTGGGTTATTCAATTGTCCCACCCACCCAGCGAGCTATTTTCAGGGGTTATTCTATTATTTTTTTCAAATATAGCAAAAACAGACTCGCCACATAGACTTCCAGCATCATTTGGAAGGCGCGGCGACAGCCCTCCGAGTTCATCGTCGGGGGCCGATGACGACAACAGCAGTAGTGACTACACACCATCAGAGGCTTAATCTAGTTTCAATACATTTAGCAAGTGCTTCTAAGCACCAGTGTAATGTACTGTACCGTACTGTAATGTGCTAATGTACGCAGTGCTGTATACTACTTGCAATTCTGTTGAGTGGTATGAAAGGTGCGGAGCACAGCCCGTTATAAATGGTCCGACAAGATCAGAGCGGTAATAGTTTGGGCAGCCCTGGGCACGATAAGACAGTGGTCCTCAACAGCTTGGCTGAGGGCAAGGGTGGGCTTCAAAGTGGCTGTGGTCCCAATTTTGGCTGCAAAATACTGACAAGGACTGGGAAGTGAAACACACAAAAAGAAAATCACATTACAATGATTATCAGTAGTAATCAAAATCGCTGTCCTAGTTATTCCTCTCATTCTCGTTATCCTCTTCTGCCAGGTCCTCGAGTTGATTAAACGCAGAGATATCACCCGCGACGTAGTCATCGTCATCGTCATCGTCATCGGCATTGGCATCGTTATCATCATCGTTTTCGTTGTCGGTCTCTTCGCCAATCGGATCGGATCGGATCGGATCGGATCGGATCGAATGCTCCCGACAACCTATGCGCGTCCCACCCGCTCTCGACCTCGACGCGCTC
>JAADYB010000062.1:0-51220 GCA_023338075.1 Phytopythium litorale
AGCTGCTCAACTTCATCATCGGCGCCGCGCTGGTCGAGACGTCCATGGGGTACAAGCTGCCGGTGTTTATCGGCGGCGTCATGAGCTTCATCGGCGTCATCTTCGGCCTCTTCTTCCTCAAGATCAAGATGTACATGATGTGAGCTTGAGTTCCGCTTGCGTCTACAGTCACTGCTGGGCACTGCAGTCGTTGTGGCTTGTCGCTCCTGGAGTGGACGTGATGGATTGGCCACCTCCGTCTCTTGAGCAGAGTGTCGGCAGTGCTTTGGCTGGAGGTTGTGCGGCCTGCACTTGTCGTAGTAAGTTTGGTGAATGCAACCGACTATGTCATAAAGAAGCGTCGTATTTGTTGATTTTCGAACAGTGAGTGGGGAACGCAGCCTTCTGATGAGAATATCACGGTCGACACGGCTGCTCAGCTGCCCACTTGATTCTTCCCGACGCGCATGGACTTTGGTCATCGTCGAGCCCATCGCCTCGCAACAAGGCTGTCCAGAGATATCATGAACCCGATACGCAAGTGGCGCCGGTGAACAGTACACGCCCCAGTTGCGACGCGAGCTGCGACTTCACGCAGCGCCAACGAAATTCGACCAAAGACGACACCACCACCGCAACCATTGAGTGCACCTCAACGACAAGCCGACGCCGCTAGCTAGCTCCAAGAACTGCTTATGTGGTGCATTCGGCACTCCGAGTGCATATCGTGCGCCGGCACTAAATTTTCCCGACCGCACATCGCAATCCAGGAGTCACCCACCGACCAAAGCTGGACTGCTGGTGGACGAAACGATAGCCCACATCACGCAGTACCACTCTCAACTAATCCCGCGCGCTTCTCGGCACCGCGACCGGTACCGCGCCGCCCTCATCTCCCCTCCGACTGGCGCAGGTGAAGGTGCACGCCGCTCTGGAAGCTTGAAGTGCAGGCGCGAGTCGTTCGACTGCCTACGAGTCCAACTTGCGGCTTCCAACGAAGACATACATCTGATTGAGGCGCACTCCTCCGAGTCCGCAGGCTGGAGGAGGTTGAAGCTGCAGAACCAGCCGTGGTACGCGCATACTGTACAGCCCTAAGGGCCGCCCACGCCATGGTCGAGACCATATCGGAGACGTGGAGCAGACAGGAGCGGAGAACGAGGGGAGGAGCAGAGCCCACGAGCCAAAACGATACGCCGCAGCTCGCACAGGCGACGCCGAGAGCAGCGGAGTCGACCGCCAGCGACGCCGAGGGCAGCGGAGTCGACCGCCGGCGCAGTTCTCACTTTCGGATTTCCCTCCAAGTCCCCACATCCAGTCTTCTTCCTCTCTCCTCTCATCGTCGCGGTCTCGCCGCCGTCCAACCCAGTACACCACCCATCATGGCCAAGGACCTCGATCCCGAGACCCCGGGCTACGACAACTACAACTCGCCCAAGCCCGATGACCTCGAGCTGCAGGACGCGCCGAAGGAGCTACGCGGCGCCTCGATCCCCATGCTCCTGGCCATCTCCTTCCCGCGTCTCGCCATCCAGATGGCCTGGTCGGCGCAGTGGGCCGCGCTCGGGCCGTACCTGAGCTCCATGATGCCCAACTTCGCCGTCCAGTTGACCCAGGTCATCGGCCCTGCCACCGGCATCATCGTTGCGCCAGCTGCGGGTGTCTTCAGCGACCGCAGCACCAACAAGTGGGGTCGTCGTCGCCCGTTCCTAGTCTACGCTGGCGTTGCGAGTGTCATCTGCTGGACGCTCATGGGCTACACACGGGACATTGGCGAGTCACTCGGAGACGTTGGTACCGGCAAGGACGACGAGAAGACCGACCGCACGTGGACCGCCTTCTTCATGGTCATCTTCTACGCGTGGATGGACATCACCGTCAATGTCGTGCAGACGCCCGTGTTCCTCATGATCGCCGACTTTGCCGGCGACCGACAGACGCTCGGCGCTTCCATCGGCCAGGGGTGGTCGACGCTCGGCTCCGTCATGATCGCCGGCTACATCGAGTTCTTCGGTGCCGCCCACTTGACGCTGCGCTGGTTCCTCTTCATGCTGTCTGTGTGCATGGTCGTGACCGTTGTGGTCGCGTGCATCGCCGGCAAGGAGACGCCGCTGGACCCCGCCACGCTCCCGGCGGACCGGTCCACGTGGAAGCAGATCGTCGACGCGTTTGGTGCCATCTACACGGGTCTGCGCACACTCCCCGGTCCGCTCATCGTCTACTGCGTCGTCTTCTTCTGCGTCGAGTACGGCTACACGGCGTACAACGGCAACAAGGGACAGTTCTTCGGTCTCGTCGTGTACGACGGCAACGCTACCAACGCTGATAACTGTGACCCGTGCTCGGAGGCGCAGGACGACTACAACCAAGGAGTTCGCGTCGCTGGTGGCCGCACAGACCTCATCTTCAACCTCGCGGGCTACGCCTACTCGTGGGTGCTGCCATTCCTAGTCCTCAAGTTCGGCGCCAAGTGGGTCCTCGTCGTCGCCCTCGTGCCGCAGTCGCTGCTTGTCGTCATGGCCTTCTGCAAGGTCGTCGCGATCGACGTGATCATTGTCGTGCTCACCACGCTTTCCCAGGGCACTGTGTTCGCGCTGCTGGTGCCCGTCATCATCCACGTGTTCGGTGACAAAGTTGAGATCGGCATGTACGTCGGCGCGCTGAACTCGGCGCAGTGCTTCGGCCAGCTGCTCAACTTCATCATCGGCGCCGCGCTGGTCGAGACGTCCATGGGGTACAAGCTGCCGGTGTTCATTGGCGGTATCATGAGCTTCATCGGCGTCATCATCGGCATCTTCTTCCTCAAGATCAAGATGTACATGATGTAAGGTCGGTAGGCTGCGGAGTTTCGTGCTCCGGTGTGTGCCTTGTGCTCGCTCTTTGCTTTTCTCGCACTCCATTGCGCAGTTGCTGATTGAATGGAAATGCCAATGCGTTTGATCGGAAAGCCTTAGCTGTTCACTCTTCCTGCTTAGTGCGCGTTGCAGCTTTGATCTGCCGCACCTAATTGAGTCGGTGTTGCGAAAAGAGTTTGGCAAGCAATCCATGCGCATGGAAAGAGTGAGCCGATGCCAATGAGCGAATGCACAGAGCTGACTGTGGAGGAAGGACGACTAAAGCCTTGACATCATGACTAACTGAGAATGTGCTGCCTTGTTCAGACCTGTGGGCGTTATGTGAGTCGAGATCCGAAAGGCTGCAAGTCAACCGCACGTTCGGACGCTCATGCTTTGCTCGATTGGTTTGCCCCAGCAGCATTCCGGGCACTGCTGCTTCATCCTTGTAGGTGACTGTATTCATTCCTGTTGAAGTCGGATCGCGGAGTGGTCCATTCGTTCAGCTGGCGCCAAAGACGCTGCTCGTCTCAGGACCACTCACCAGTCTGTGATTCAACATGCTCGGGATGGACAAGTGTCGAGTGTATCACTAGCAGCACGACTGTGGGACAGTATTCACGGCAATCTGATCGCTCCTCCCTCGATTGGCAGCATAAGTCGCTGCTCAAAGTCGGAGTGAGCGAGCATCGCCCCAGTCTGATGAGCGACTCGACCAAAAGAAGCGTGGATGAACATGGACACACCGTGAAACCCAAAAAAGCGTGGATGAAGACCGGCTCGCGAGTCGCAACGAGTCGAAAGAAGCGTGGATGAAGATTCCACGCCGCGAACGGTGAGTTTGCTGTGGCACTGCACCGCACCGCGACAGTACGACACGAATCAACTCACAGACTACAGTTCACATGCACGCCTTGTCGGAGTGCTCAATGGTGAGGAAGACCGTGTCTGTCCATCATCTTTGCAGTCGGATTGCCGCCGAGACATATGACCAGGGGTAAGCGTGAGCGATGTCTTGCGTCTCGGAGAATTGGAGCTGATGCGTGCTGTGTGTAGAGTTGTTTGTGCCGCCTCATGCGAACGATTTTGGATTATTTGATGTCTAAGATGGATAGAGAGCAAGGCGCTTTGACGACCAGGCTTCGTCACCGAACTTGGACCATTCGAAGACGCGGTGGCGATTAGCTCCTGGCGGCGTAGTTGCGCTCACCGAAGATGGTCGACCCGATGCGCACGAAGGTGCTGCCGCATGCGATCTACAACACCACTCAGCGCCATCAAGTGACACGGTTAGAGTCTCCATCAAGTGTGCCACCATGATACCTCGAGCGAGTACGCACCGCGAGCTCAAAGTCGCCCGACATGCCCATGCTGAGCCCAAGCTCGGCCTCGGGGACGCCGAGCGCCTCGGCGATGCGCGTCCGGCAGGCCACAAGGCGGTCGAAGCAGTCCGAGGTCGTGTCGCCGTAGCGGCCGATCGTCATGAGGCCCGTGAGCCGCAGGTGCTCGCAGGACGCGACGATGTGCCGCGCGAGCTCGAGCGACCCGTCCATCGAGGTACCGGATTTCTGCTCCTCGCCGCTCGTGTTGACCTGCACCATGACGTTGAGCCTGTCGGCGCGGAACTCGGCCGAGGCCTTGTCGAGCGCGTTCGCGATCTTGACCGAGTCGACCGTCTCGACCACGAACAGCCCTGGCACGTCGCGCACCAGTGTCTTGGCCTTGTTGGATTGCACGTGACCGATGAAGTGCCACTTGATGTCCGCCGGCAGCAGCGGCGCCTTGGTCACGATCTCCTGGATCTGCTCCGCCGGCGCCGTCAGTCACAGGGCGGGGGTCGCTCGATAGACAGCGCGGCAGCACGTACATAGTTCTCGCCAAAGTGGCGTTGCTCCTGCTCGTACGCGTCCTGCAGGTCCTCCACCGGCTTAGTCTTGCTCACCGCCACAAGGACGCACTGGGGCCACGCGGGTCGTCAGCTGATACCGGCCTTGGGGGCAGAAGAACACACACCGCCCGTCCAGGGACTCGCGGAGACAACGGACAACTGCTAGGACGCGTACCTGCTGCTTGTGCGCGCTCCTGGCCACCGCGTCCGCGATCTTGGCGCGCACGACGCCCAGGTTCTTGGCCACCGCCGACATGTTCGCCCGATGTCGTCGTTCCCGATTGAGTGTGTGGCTCGAAGTGGAGAAATAGCTAGTGCCACTGAATACAAGCCCTAACCGCTGTATGACATTGGACAGGTTCTGTGGCAAGATGTGCAGTTTGGCACATTTTTGTACCGAGCAGCAATGGGATCCAGGGCACTTCAAACAGCTTGGGTGAAGCGACGCACAAGTGATGCGGCCAAGCACGGGTTGCTGCGGCAAACGCCAGCACTGCATCACTCACTCTGGGGCTTCGCGGCACTGAAGCTGCCGCGCTGTTTACTGCTGCCGGCTCTCGAACGTGGTGGTCGCCAAGGATAAGCGTACAGGATGCGCAAGTTGGTCACTTGTTGTTCGCGGATGCGACTACACGGAGATGATGGGCCGTCGTCATGCTCAGTTCTCATTTCGCTGTGCATCACAAGTGAGATCTTGACGCGGTGCTCATCCGCAGCTCGTCCGTCTTCATCCACGCTTCTTTTGGCGTGCTTGGTCTCCACCACCGCGAAGTGTTGCAGTCAGTCCAGTATATGCTCATGCGCCTCCTCGTCTCGGTGCTCTCGCCTCGTGATCGGTCAGACTGAAGATCTGCGGGTCGTTTTCAGCGTGTCAGTGTTCATCCACGCTTCTTTTGGCTTGAAACGCAGGAGATGAGCTGTCCGCCGTAAGCGCACGAGCTATGCGGTTCCCTCCGCAGCTCTGGGCATCGATAGACCCGAGAACGCAGGCAGGTGTAATGCAAGGAATCAAGTTGGCAGGAGGAGCGCCTGCCGCGAATCAGATCGCTTTCTGTTCGCAACTCGTCCCACAGTGGCGCGGTGCTGCTTGCTGCTGCTGGTGCCGGTGCCGATCGCCGGCCACCACCAGTTGGACCAGGGTGGGACTAGTCAGCAGGCGACGAGAGCAGGTCAACGTTTATGAAGCCACTCAAAGAGGTTCAACGTGTTCCCTCCCTTGTACAGTACACGGTGTCACACTGACCGCTCGACTTCAACGAGCTTCCTTCAACGAAGGTCAGTGCAATATGGACTTGTCTGCCAATCGAGCAGATGCACGAGCAGAAACGATGGCAAGTGGCCAGGTCGAGGCACATGCATCGGGGGATGAAGGGCGGCGATACGCAGAGAAGAGAGACCGGCAAGAGGAGCTCGACGAACTGGAGGCGGCAGTAGCGGCTGGCTGCGGCGTGCGTGCTTCATCGATGTGCAAGGCATGTTCAACAGCGATCATCTCTCACGACCTCCAGCTCGCAGTCCTTCCCACTACCGCGTGGTCCTTCCCACCAGCGCGTTCCTCCACGACCGACCCTGGACTCTCGGTTCCCGATCCAATCGATCTGCTCACTTCCGAATTCGCCTTCTCCGCTCAACAAGCATCGTCTCCGCTGCGCCAACTCTCCATTTCAAGTTTCCCGCCGCCTGGTGCAACGATGCTGCCGACTTCACTCCGAGGCGGCCGCCTCATTCTCGCGGCAATGGCGCTGCTGCTCGCTGGCAGCATTTCGATCGCCGATGCCGACGATAACTACACCACTTCGGCTGCTTCCTCCATCGGCGACGAAGACAACGCTACCATCACGGTGCCGCCGACCGACGAGTACGACGATACCATCACTAGTGCTGAGCTCGAAGAGTTCCAGCTGCTGACGTCGCTGTCGACGAGCGCACCGCCGTCGTCGCTGATCCCATCAACAAGCGCTATGTCGTCGCTGCTACCACCCAAATTCATGGCGTCCGGCATTGTCGGCAGCCGCGCAATTCCCACCAACAATTGGTGGGGAAACATGATCGCGTACACGACCGATGCCCAAGTGCAAGGTGCGTGGGCGAACCCGTACACTGTGCGACCCCAAGTGGCGACGTCTCCCTACGGCCTCGCGTTCAGCTATGCGTACCCGACGCGTGCGTTCGGAGGCAGCACGGGCAACGGTGCCGCTAACCAGTACTATCTGCACGGCGCAGTGAACGATTTCACCTTCTCCGCGACTGAGTTCACGTCCGCGCCGACGTTCGAGGTGTACGACTGGGATGACCTGAGCGTGATGGTGCGATTCACCAACTCGGCGGGCAAGTACGAGTCGACGCTCGTGAGCGGCATGGCATTCGCGACTGCCAAGTATTCGACACTGACGCCCAGCATCTCGACCGTGTACGCGATCCTGACCATTAACAGCCAGACGGCGACGTCGGGCCTGGTCACCACGAGCGACCGCTTTGTGCTGACGCTGAATAACGGTCAGACGTGGACGCTCTACTTCTCGACCGCTGTGGCTCTACGTCTGAGTGGGACGACTACGCTTGTCGCGACGGCCAAGTTCACGGGAACGATGCGACTGGCGCTCATTACCAACACGGCGCAGCAGACCGTGTTTGACCAGACCTCGTTCTGCATCTTGGAAGGTGGCGACGTTGCCGCGAAGGACGAGAGCTCGTACGCGTACAACTGGAAGACGAGCGGTTCGTGTGGCGCCGGAATGCTTCACTACGCGCAGACGCACCACGTTGCGACGCTCGACCGGTCGACAGCAACCGAGGCGACTGGCATCACTGCGTACTCGACGACGCGTGGACTGATGCAAGCACTACGCACCACGACTTCGACCCCTGTGTGGCAATTCACCGACACGACGTCCGTCCCGGTGGACTTCTTCCCACCGCGGAAGCCGTCCGCCTCTGATGTGGCAGCTCAGAACCTGCTCACCATTCTGAAAGCGGACATCAACGCCGCATGGTCGATCCCTGTTGACGGCAGCTACTACTTCAACGGCAAAGCGGCGCAGAAGTACGCGTCGCTGTGCCTCATGGCAAGCGACACGTCCGTCGTTGGCACGGACACGTCGGTGCTGTCGACTTGTCTGACCAAGCTTCGGACGGTGCTGGCACCGTACCTGACCAACTCGTGGACGTACAAGCTCAACTATGACACCATCTACCGAGGCATCTTGAGCACGCAGGGCTTCGCGACCGGCGACATCAACGCGGACTTCGGCAACACCATGTACAACGACCATCACTTCCACTACGGGTACTGGATCGTCACGGCTGCGATCGTGAACAAGCTTGACCCAACATGGTCGGGCATCACAGCGCTCAACACCATGACGGATCTGCTTGTGCGCGATGTGGCCAACCCGTCGTGGAGCGACACGTACTTCGTGAAGTTCCGCAACTTTGACTGGTACCGTGGGCATTCGTACTCGCACGGAGTGACGCCTTTCGCCGACGGGAAGGACGAGGAGAGCTCATCCGAGGATATGAACTTCCACTACGGGCTTGCTCTGTACGGACAGATCACGGGCAATACCGAGCTCGCGACGATCGGCAAGTTGATGGTCAAGTTGAATGCACGTGCGATCCAGACGTACTTCCTCATGACGGACTCGAACACGGTGCACCCGGCGTCGATCATCCCGAACAAGGTGCCCGGTATCCTGTTCGACAACAAGGCCGACTACGCGACGTGGTTCAGCGCCGAGAAGTACGCGATCCACGGCATCCAGATGATCCCCATCTCGCCTGTCACAGAGTTCGTGCGCACCAAGGAGTTCGTGCAGCAGGAGTGGACGCAAGTGCTGTCCAAGATCAGCATGATCGTCAACAACGATCTGACCAACACCTGGTCGTCGTTGCTGTACGCCAACTACGCGACGGTCGACAAGGCCACCGCGATGACCAAGCTGCAGACGGCGGCGATGGACGACGGGCTGACGCGCTCGTGGGCGCTCTACATGGCCGCCACTCGCCCGTGATGCGTCAGTTCTGCGCCAAGCGCTCATCTTGTGGCTTGTGAAACAGCGACGGCTTCTATTTTCGTCTTGTGGCGCAGTGTCTTCAAACCTGTTCGGCTTCTTTTGGTGCAACGACATTGTGTGGCACATGGAGCTTTCAAGCAGTGTTGTCAATCAATCCAAATCTTGTTTTTCCTTTCACAATGTCTTGGGCGTGCTTCTGTATTCTCTTCAGTGAGTGTGTTCGTTATCGCCATTCGCACCGTGAGGCAGTCGCTTGTCGAGCATGTCGAAGCCTGTGCGTTGCAGTGGGACCCAGGTCAACGACCACCGGCTTTTGTGCCGTGCTCCTGGTCAGTGACGGTTGGCGGCCGTGAATTCGAATGCGGTTTCGGTGCATGGCGTCACTCCCAGCTCAGTGAGCGCAAAGGCTTATCCAACATAGGTCGAAGGCTCGGAATCCTAGCGGCCCAGACGGCTTGCTCGTGCAGTAGGGAGCGCTCGGAGCGTGACACCCCCTGTGATAGCCAGCAGTCAAGATCAAAAACAGAATCACCGCCAATGACAGCTTGGCCGAGTGGTTAAGGCGATGGACTTGAAATCCATTGGGGAAACCCGCGTGAGTTCAAACCTCACAGCTGTCGATACTTTTCGCGCGCCACGCCGTCTGGCAGCGTGGCAGACGCCCATTTTCTGCACTCAGCTATGGCAACACAACACATGTGATGAAATTGTTGTCCATCGAGTGTCGATTCTCCTAGAATCCTGTCGCCTCACAGCAAGGGAGCAAGAACACGTGAGTGGAAAGACACTGGCAGCCATGCGTTGCAGGGATACATAGCCATTCACATTCACATAGCCGAAGCACAGCGCGACCAGTAGGATCGTAGTGTTTCATTCTCTAGAGCAGCTCAAAGGCCATGGCCGATTTCAGGTCGTATCCGTCAGTCGCCTTGTCCTCCGACCAAGCAGCAGCGGCACGCTTTGCCTCCTCCGTTGGGATGTACGAGGCAGCAACGTCGGGTTCTGCTGAGTGGTCTTGCCGGAGATTCGCCTTCTCCTCGCGAACGATGTCTTCCACGTCGATATATGTCGTCTCGGGCTCGTCCGGGTACATTTCACGCCACGTCTTGCCAGCCTCGCGCGCCTTGCGCTG
Source organism: Phytopythium litorale (assembly GCA_023338075.1). NCBI lineage: Eukaryota > Oomycota > Peronosporomycetes > Pythiales > Pythiaceae > Phytopythium > Phytopythium litorale. The sequence goes on from JAADYB010000062.1 coordinate 9,847, forward strand.
CTTCTCCTGCACCTCTGCCCTCTGCTGCTGGCGCTTCTCCTCGGCCTCCTTTGCCTTTTGCACGCGCTCCATCTTTCGTTGTTCTAAAATGTGCATCGACATCATGTCTTTCCGGTGGAAACGGTCTTCCGGCAGCTCTTCGTCTTCGTCCACTGGGTCCCATTGAGTCGCTCGCTGCATCATGGAGTTGTGGGTCTGTGCGCTACCCCCGCGGTCGTTGTGACCGGACAAAGGCATCGCCAAGTGGAACATATCAGCGAGCGACTTGGATTGCTGCTGCTGCTGCTGCTTCTGTGGCGGTGTTGACGATTCGAGTTTCACGCTCTCGTCTGCTTCATCATTCAGCGCTTGCGCGAGCAGCCATGGCGCCGATCCTTGGTCAGCGACCTGGTCATCCCAACGCTTGTCGATCAAAGCGGAGAGGGTTAAGCTGTTCTCTTGACGGTCGAGAGTCACTGTCGCCGACTCTGTCATCACTGGATATGGCAGGAATATATCTGATGGAGCAACATGCACAACCAATCAGGTGACCGATTAGTCGCAGCAACCAGAGCTGAGTCAGCCTGAGTAATGACACGTACTGAGATCGCGATGGCCTGCTGCCTTGACCGTGGCGAGCTCAGCTCGAAGCTCGATCTCGACGTCGGTGCTGCTGGTCACGGCGCTTTCAAACACCACCTTGACGGTGAGACGCTCGCCGGCGCACTCGATAATCTCTCGTGAGAGGGCTTTCGAGCCGCTCTCCACAGCTGACGCGCGCTCACACAGCCGTTTCTCGACCGGAGCGCTTGGATCGGATCGCCATTCTTCGTACACTTCATACCGGGCTGTAGCCGTCTTCTCCACAACCTTGGATTTCGTCTTCCTGATGATCTTCTTGGCTTGTAAAGAGTGCGAAGATGGTGAGACCTCCTGAATGATTGGTACCTGAGCCTTTCGGATGTAGTGACGCGGAGGCGGCAGCTCTCCGGCGTAGGTAAGGCGTGGGAGCTTGTACCGCGCATCCAACTTGACTTTGTACTATTCAACGGACACAGCAAGCGGTAAGACTCGGCGACGCATACCTTAAACCGGTAGCCCGCACCTTCTGGTCGATGTACTCAATCGCGAGCTCGCACACAAAATTGCGGAAGGCGCCCGTCTTGTCCTGCTTGCAGTCCTCCACGACCTTGGTGTTGACCGCAACGTCGAACGCGAGCGAGCGCTGGCCCTTCTTGTCCGTCACCTCGTGCGGAGCGCCAAGACTCAGCGGAACGTGGATCCCCTGTGTCGTCGGGACAGAAAGCGATCCGTTCAGGGGAATCAATCGTGACTCCTGCAAGCGCAAGTGACGCGTGTACGAAGTCACGAACCTCTTGCTCGTTGCCTTGGTCATCCAGCTGCTTCTTCTCGGAGAATGTCTGCACGGCGTCCGAGTAGCACACGTTCACAAATACCTACGCTCCAGGACGACGCGCTTGTAAGCACCAGCTCAACACGCGCAGCTGCAAGCTCATGGTCTTGGTGGTCCGCCGAACCGCACCTTCTTGCTGGTCGCGATGTCGAGCGTCTTGATCACGAACCCTGGCTGCACATCAATGTGCATCTGTGCGTGCGCATGCGCATTAGAACACCCTTCGTCCCGACGGACAATCCCATGGAGCGGCCGCGTACCCCCTCCGTCTTGGGCTTGAGGCCGTCCGCGTCCATCACCTTGTCGCCCGGGAACCTGGGCGAGAACGCTGCCGTGTGCACACTCCGTCACAGTCCGCCACTCTTCCAGGCAGCGTCAACACCAGCTGAAAGCATTTAGCGTACCGGGAGGCGGAGACGCAGTCGTCGAGACGTCGCCGCTGGTCCTCCCCGCCGCCTGCTTGAGCATGTCCAGCAGCGCCGCGTCGGCGTCCTCCCGCGTCGGCGTCGGAGCGCCACCCGGCCCCACGCCGGCCGCCTGCAGCTGCTGCTCCATCGCCGCAACCAGCTGCTTGTAGCTCTGCGGGTCCGTCCGCTCCAGTTCGTCCAGCAGCTGCAGCGCCGCCCATCGGAGATTAGTTGGCGAGCCACTCCACTCCACTCCACTCGGCGCAGTTCAAGAGGAAGGACGCACGTCGGCGTATCGCTCGAGCGCCTCGCTGTCCATCGGCGAGCCCTGCGGCGCCGCGCTGGTCGCCACCGCCTGCATCTGCTCCTCGTCTTGTGCTGGTCCGTCGCCCGCGCGTTGCCGTCTGCGGATAGAGGGCGGAGGCGGAGCGGAAGCGTCGCGCCGATCCAAGTCGAGGAAGCGCTTCTTGGGCGGCTCTTTGGCGCTGATGATGCGCAACTAATGCGAGTGTTCGGTTAAGTGCGAAATGGAGAAGCTCGAGGTGGTGACGATCCATGGAGGCCTGGAGGTGAATGACACGCCTCTCGTACGACCTGGAGGTAGATGGAGGCCATCTCTGCGTGCTACCGGATTTGTGCCTCTAGGACTGCAGTACTGCATCGCCCGAGGTGCGAGGCGGCGGACAGAGCCGTCCGTAGACGAAGAAGGTCGGACAAGACACGACGCACGAGGACGCAAGCAAGACGCAAGCAAGACGCAAGACACGGCGGGAGGTGGTCACCTTGACTCGTTCACTCGTGGTGGTGTTTCCTTGTTGAGCGTGGCGTGTTAGTCGGCGCCAGGGCCTGGCGTCGGTCCTCCACGCGCGGCGCTCGCACAAGCTGCCCTTCCGCCTCTGCCCGTCCTGTTCAGGCGCGCCGCACCACTAGGTGGCGCAGCGCGGCACTGGCATCACGCGTCCCTGCGGCCCGACTTACATCAGGTCCACGAACGGCTGCGGCGCCATGGTGATCGGCTGCACGCCCTTGGTCTTGAGCGTGTAGGCGGCCTTGGGCTGCGCCGGGACGCGCTTGATGACGGCGCGCACTGTGCGCATCAATCAATCCGGAGCGTTAGAGACCGAGGGGTGGCACGAGATAGGAGAGAGGGGAGACTCACCGCCGGTGGCGCGAGCCTCCTTCTTCTTAAGCTCGTTCTCCTTGACGCGCGTGAGGAAGCCCTGGCGGCACTTGGACTGGTGCACGTGCTCGATGCGCACGTTGATGTGCTTGTGGATGATGCGGTTGCCCACGATCTTGTTCACGCGCACGCCGACGGCGCGCTTGGTCACGTTGTACACGCGGCCGGTGCGGCCGTGGTAGAACTTGTGCGGCATGCCCTTGTGGATGGCGCCGTTGGCCTTGATGTCGACGTAGTCGCCGACCTTGAAGGTGCGCAGGTAGGTCGACATCTTGACCATGCCGCTCTGGCGGAACGGGCGCGCGAACATGTCGCGCGTGCGCGCGCGGTAACCAAACGAGTGCGGCATGTTGAATCAACAAAGAGTGCTCCGAGCTGCGGGGGCACACAGTTGACGATCCACAAGCGCGCGTCAGTCCAGCGTCCGCCTCGGCGTCTGCTTCGCGGCCCGTCGGGGCGATTGGTCCGCGGCGTCGGCGCTGAGGGGGAGGGGAGGTGACGCCATCATCGCCATGCATTCCACTCAGCGGTCGCCTCGAAGCGTAACCCTGGCGTCCGCTCCCTGCGCTCCTGTGACGCCCCCCGCCCGCCTACAGACCCTGGCCTGCGACCCATCGCCCCCCGTCCGGCCCGCGCGTGTCCTCTGTCCACCGCCCAAGACGCGCATGCTCTTTACCTGCAAAGTCGAACGAGACAAGAAGGAACTGCCAGCGCTCGGGGTCCAAAGCCGCCGGTCGGTGCCGCGGGCCGCAAACTATTGGCCGAGAAGCCGCCGGCCCGCCGCCAGCCACTCACCGCGTGTTGAAGACCCGGGCCGGGTTCAGCGACGCAAGCCACCGGCCCGTCACCAGCCTCTCACCGCGAACAGACCCGGGCCGAGTTGAATGAGAAGACCCGCGGGTTTTCAAGGGAGGGGTACGCAGAGCAAACGTACCCCTCGGGAGGGTACTCTACGACGTAACCACCCGCAGTGCCTTGCGCGACGGTCAGTGGATTCGACCATGGAGGTGCGGCGAGCGGGCTGCGCGGGGCCGGCGGCGAAGGCGCTGACGGCCGTGCGCGTGTGGTTGTCTCTGTGTGTGTGTGGTTCAGGACGAGGAGTTCGGGGAGGAGGTGCTGGCGGTGGCGGGGCGGGCGGGCGAGGGCTCGGCCGTGGGCGAGGGCAAGGGCGGCGGCTGGACGCAGGGGCCTGAGCCGCCGGAGGAGGGCAAGCAGGAGACGGACGAGGACGAGGAGCTGTACGGGGGCGTGGCCATCAAGCTGGCGAGCGCCGAGGCGCCTCCCGCCGCGGCTGGCGGCCCGGTACGTCTCCGTGCGGGGGTATGGCGGCTGGGGTACGCGCGCTGACGGGAGCCGCGTGGCGATGGTGCCCTGCGCAGGAGAAGCCCACGGACGCGGACGACGAGGATGAGGACGAGGACGAAGACGACGAAGACGTAGCCATCGTGCTGGGCGGCGGCGACGGCAAGGGGGTCAAGCCCACGCTGCGCTTCACGGGCGGCGGCAACCGCTACGTGCGCGGCAGCTTCCCGGGCGGCGCGGCCCCCCACGCTGGCGCCGGCAGCGGCAGCGGCGCGACGGCAAGCGAGCGCGGCAAGGCGGGCCCCGAGGGTGTGGACGACGGCATCGACGACATGGCCGTGTTCGGCGGGCGGCGCACGGCCTTCGACGTGGACATCGACATGCTGGAGGAGAAGCCGTGGCGCAAGCCGGGCGTCGACATCTCGGACTACTTCAACTACGGCTTCGACGAGCACAGCTGGCGCGAGTACGCCGCGCGCCAGCTACGGCGGCGCCATGAGATGGCCGTTGAGCGCGCGCGCGAGCAGGCGGCGCGCCACGCCGTGTCCATGGCCACCCAGCAGCACCAGCAGCAGCAGGCGGCCGGTGCGCAGCGGGGCGGGCCGCCTCCTCGCGGCTCGGGCCCGGGCGGTGGAGCGCCCGGTGGCGGCCTCCCCTCTCGTGGCGGGCCGGGTTCGACGGGTGGCGGTGCTGGCGCGCCGCCGCCGGGGTGGCACCCGGGCATGGGGCCGCCGCCGGGGTACTGGGGGCAGGGTGGGCCCCCACCGGGTCAATGGGGCGGCCCCGGGTTCGGCGGCCCCTGGATGGGCGGGCCGGAAGAGCGCGGCAGCCGCGGAGGGCGAGGCGGCGGCCGTGGAAGGAGCTCGGGGCGTGGCGCTTCTCGCGACTTCGACGACCGCGGCCGGAAGGGCGGCGACGACCGCGGCGGCCCGCCCAGGCCCAGAGAGTCGAGCCAGTCGGCCGCGCGCGACCGGTCTCGGTCTCGCGAGCGGCGTCGCGAGGACCCTCGCGGGCCCAGGGACGCCGGGAGGGACTCTCGCGACAGAGGCGGGGACCGCGGGCGGGACCGAGAGCGCGACCGGGACCGAGAGCGAGGACGCGGGCGGGACCGAGAGCGGGAGCGGGATCGCCCTCGCGAGCGAGACCCCGATAGACGCGACCGCGGCCGCTCGCGCTCTCGGGATCGCGAGTCGAACAAGCGACGAGTCCGCGATGAGAGCTCGAGCCGGCCCGGCGGCTCCGGCGGTGGCGAGCCACGCCCGAAGCGAAGACGCTGATGGAAGACGCGACCCTTTCGCTTGTGCTTTAGCATTAGTCTCTCGGATCAACACGCGCGCTTGCTGCCTCTTACCGTGCCTGTCCTGCCTGCCAGTCGCCTGGACACGCTCACACTTGCTTGCGCAGCCACAGCTCCGTCTCGAGCTTGTCCAGGTCCTGGGCGAGCACCTGCACGGCGATCTGCGCGCCGTGCTGGATGCGCTCGACCGGGACGAACGTGAGCGCCGGCAGCTCGACGCTGGTGGAAGCGTTGACGCTCGACGGCAGGCTCTTCTTAACCGCTGCGGCGAGATCCAGCTCGCTCGTGAAGGCGGTCGCGACGTAAAAGACGCGGGTGTGGAACACGCGGTCCCACGGCACCAAGGCGCTGACGAGCCCCGAGGTGGTCGCGCTCCACAGCGCGTCACATAGTCGCTGGATCTGCGGAGGGGACAGCGCGGATGTTGCCGCATCGCCACGGTTGGCGCCGCTGCCAGTCCACTTGGCCGTCGTGACAGACAAGCATAGCGCGCGGTCCACCATGGCGCACTCGCTCTCGAACTCGACCTTTCCGTCCGCGTGCTCGCCGGCAAACACCTCACTCCGCGGGTTGAGGTGCTTGACCACCTTGTGCGTCAGCGCCTGGAGCTCGACTTCGACGAGCGCGCTGCGCGGGAGGCGCGACACCTGCACCACGAGCAGCGGCGCGTCCTTAACCAGCGCAACCAGCACCTCGCTCTTGTCCACGTCGTCGTCGCTCTCGTCGCTGTCCTCAGCGTGTTCGTACTCATCGTACAAGCCCGCGTTCTGGCGCAGCTGGCCACGCGATGAAGCGCGGATGCGCTGCAGGTCTGCGTCTCCGGCCGCGTCGCGAGTCGCGTAGACGACGGCCGAGCAGACGTGCCGCAGGTTCGAGTCGAGCGCTTCAAGAGCTCGGCCGGCGTTCACGAAGCTCTGCTTGGCCTGCGCCTCGTGGTCGGGGCCAACGAGTCCCATCGTCTGTGGCAGCAGCGCGATCTGTCCGGCCAGGAGGATGAGCGAGCGGTGGAGGATGTTGGCCTGGCTGTAGGGCCCGATGCAGTGCGGCGCCCAACACGAGATGCTCTTGACGTGCAGCACGTCGCGCACCAGACGCTGGGGCCGGCGCTTGCTCGCTCCGCTTCCGCGTAGCGCGTAGCAGTCCATGAGCACGCGAGTCGGCGCAATCGACGCGACTTCCACGCAGCTGCGCGACGGCGGCATGTACTGGCCGAAGTAGCGGCAGTACTCGGCGTTGATGGCGCCGAACGCCGACATGTCGTGGACGTACAGGTGGACGAAGCACACGTCGTCCAGCGTCATGCCTTCGCGGTCCAGCACCTCTGCAGCAGCAACACATCCAACACGCGTCATGACAGCACGATGAGATCGATCATGGCGCTCGACTCGGACCCACCCACCTTGAGCCTGACGGAATATGTCGGCCATCTCCTCTGCCAGGGTCAATCCGCTGGTCGTGCTCGCCACCCCGCTCAGGTGCAGCTGGTCGCGGAACTTGCTGTAGGCTGGAACTATCGCGCGCCTCTCGCTCTCCCCGACGGATGCGAGCGTCACCGCTGTTGGCGTTCGCTGCTGCGCTGGGGAGTTGGACAGGCTCAACGGAGTTGGCAGCATCTCGGGCGGAGGTAGCTTGGACGCAAGCTTGGACGGGCTGGGCGGCTCCTTCTCCTCCAGGTGGCACTGTTCAATCACGAGGAAGGCCACCGGCGCGAAGTAGTCGTCCGAGTGGAGAACAGTTCGCGACTGGTCCCTGATCGTCGGCCGCAAGCAAACACGAGCAGCGCGGTCAGTGATCGAGTCATTGGCGGCGGCTCGGCTTGGAGCAGCAGGCGCACGCACACGACGATGCGCTTCTTGAAGAGTGGGCAGTCGAGCGTCAGCGTCTCGTACTCGCCGCCCTCTCCGCACACGTTGAGCTGGTACTTCTCTTGCTGCACGTTGTGGAGCGATCCGTGGAGTTAGATCCCAGCGGCGACAACAGAGACACACTGCGGACGCCACACCAGCTGCAAGAACTCCATCTGGAGGTCGGCGATCGTGCGGCCGAGATGCTTGCGCGGCTGCAGCCCGATGGAGGCAACCTTGACGATGATGGCCTCGATCCCCGAGTCGATCATCTCCTCCAGCAGCTCCTCCTGGTCGCGCCGCCACAGGTATCCGAGCGACGTGAGCCCGAGCCGCGCGCACCTGCAGGGCAATGAACGAGCCAGGCAAGTGAGTGAGCACCGCCGTCCTTGCATGAACCCGACCCTAAGTGCCGGCGCGCCATGGCATACACGCTCTCGACGCGGTTGCGCTGGTAGGATGAGAAGATGGCGCCGGTGCAGACGCCCTGGACGTCCGGGTGGCGCGCGCGCACGTCCTGCAGCAGGCGGAAGAGGTCCTCGACCTCGTCACCGGCCTTGGTCTCTGGGTAGTCGATCTCGGTGGTCACGGCCGTGCCCGTGATGGTGCCCGTAACGAGCGGCAGCGCCATGCTCTCGGCGATCAGCGCCACCACGTTGTGCCCGACCGACTGGTACATGAACGAGTCGATCTCGGCGGCCTCCGGCGCCAGCTCGGCCGGCGGCCGCAGGTGCGCCAGGCACGCGATCTCGTGTCCGTAGCGCACGCACTCCATCATGGCGAAGCAGCTGTCCTTGCCGCCGCTCACGAGCGCCACCACCTTCATCCTTGCGCCTGGTGTCTCAATCCCACCACAGTCTCAGATGGCTGGTCAATGAGATGCAATGGCGCGCTTCACTTGGTTTTGATATGGGGTACGCGAGGGGGTACGTTGTACCCCCGTCCATGCGTGTCAAAGGCTGCGATCCATTATCCAGTCCAAGGATTCCACGATGGCAGCGAAATGGCGGGTCGTGGACGTGCCGCTGCGGCTCTCGCCGTCCGCTCGGCGCGCCGACACAATGTCACGCCCTTCTCAACTCCATAGTGTCGCCGTGTGCGAGGCGGTGGGCGTGGTGGCGGTCGCAAACGGCCGCACGGTGGACTTGTACGACGTGGTTGCGTGCGGCTGGACGCGTCCGCATGGCGCGGATTCCGCAGACGCCGAGCCGCAGCTCCATCTGCCGCTCGTGGCGCAGATATCGCTCGCTCAGTACCTTCAGACCCTCTCGGCATGCTCTCAGGACGCAGCAAGTGACGTCAGAGCGACCTGCGTCTCCTTTCCAGCAGCCGGCATGCTGCTGGTCGGCGGCGTCGCAACTGACGATGAACACGGGGCGGCAGACGCCTTCCTGCTCGGCTTCAGGCTATACACGTCATCCGCCACGCGCTTCTCTACTCTGGCTGAAGGTCATAGCGACAGCAAACCCGCTAAGCTCCCGCGAGTGACGGTCCACTTCAGCTTCGCAGAGCCGATCAAGACGCCGGGGTTCCCGGTCATGCTCATCGTTTGCCGGCACGTGACGACTGCTCAAGCTGGTGCGGTACTGATAACCATGCATGCGTCGAGTGAGATCGTGGTTTTCAGCTGGGCCGAACGGTTCAGCAGCCGACAGGTCAGCGCGGCGAGCGTCGCGGGACGCACCTCACCGCTCGTCTCGGCGGCTGTTAGTCCCGACGGCAGGTTTGCAGCCGTTGCGAGCGAGGAGGGTTTCTTCTTCTTGCTGGACTGGTCTCGCTTCTCCACCTTGATTGATAGTGAGATAGCGATCATCACCCTTCCACATACAACGACCGAGCAACGGCTGCTGCTGGGCGTATGCTCGCGAGCTGGGCGTGTCGTCGAGGACAACCCTCTTGATTGCGTTCGGCTGGTCGCTACTGCACGAGGTGAGCATTGCGGAATCTTGGTGATGCGTCTACAAGGGCAGTGCTCTCACGATGCGGCTATTGAGCTGCGATCCGCAGATGGCACAGACGAATTCGACCGCGTGATGAGTCTGCAATGGTGGCGGTGGAGCGAAGGCGACGATAAGCGGGACTACATCTTGGTTGGGAAGCAAGACGGGTCATTGAGCGTACGTCCATTACGGATTTCTAGGATATGGCGAGCGTGGGTACGCTGACGAAGCTGAGTGAGGTGTGCAGGTTCTGCAGCTTCTCAAGAGAGACTCGTCGTTCCAGCTGAGGCACCTTCAGGTAGATTCTCACTCGTCCCAACGACCCACAGCGCACCAAAGCTAACAACGATCTGGAAATGCACTAGCTGTACCCTGGGCTGTCGTCGAGTCAAGACGACGCCATCGTGGCCATTTCGCAGCCCAGACGAGTGGTGTCTCCGACTCTGGAGAAGGCAACAAGCGCATATGAGTTCTGGATCATTTCTCGCTCCAAGTCGCGGGTGTGGACTGTCCCGGTCGAAAACAAGCAAGCGGATGGGGAGACAAGGTCTACGCGGAGCACCATCGCTTGGCCATCGGTTAAAGCCTCTCTCGAGTTTGACACCATGCCGGTACGTGTTCAGATATTCCAGTTGATGCAGTGTATGGCTTGACATTCTTACCCACTGGTGTCCATTCGCATCTCTCTCTCTCTTCTTTAGCTCCCGTCAAGAGCGAACGCCGCTGTTTTGCTGAAGGATACGCCGATGCTGCTGAGCAGTCTCTCGGATGCTGGAAGCCCAATCGACAGAACGAGGTATCATGATGCTGGCGTCGCCGTCGTGGTTTTGAGTGAAAGCGGGTTCCTGCTGGTTTCTCGACAAAGTCAACAAAGTGCAGGCAATGCCTCACCCAGAGATACAAAGGCACAACTCGATGACGAACGTGACGGCAACAACAGCAAAGGCAGCTCCACACTCGCAGTCGATGGCGAAGATGCCGAGGGCGAGCGCCAGCTCGAGTCAAGATCTGATGTTGACGCGGCATGCGCTGGTGCAAAGATCGCAGCGTGTCCGGGTGACGTGCCAGAAACCATTCAAGTGAAGTACAAGCTACCGCCAATGGATCTCACAGCACCAGCGGACGAACCAAACACGCCGAGCAAGGCGTTGACGACCCAGCGATGCTCTGAAAACCTCAAGCCACCCAAGGTCAGCCGAGCCGAGTATGAGCAGGTAAAGCAGTGTGGCAGGCGAATTGGTTGCTTTCTTTTCTGCAGCCTCAGATGCAGAGCTCCAACATTGTGGTGCATTTGTGTCAATCAGCGCATTGTGAATCTTGCTCAGCGCGTCAGCGGCCTGGCCACCACCTTGAAGACGATGCGAACATCATTTCAAATCTTCTCGGCAGACGTCATGGAGCACATGAACGCCTTGTCTCGCGAGCTTGAAGATCGAGTGGAACACGGCGTGGCTCACACTTGAATGGCGTCAAGTGCGTTCGGCGGCGATGCCATCCATGTTGTTTGTGTGTGCTCGAAACGTCTGGAAGAGGCTATAATCGGCCGACCGGAGGCGTTCGTTGAGCTGGGACTCGGCGTCTTGGTTTGTTTGGTCGCCGTTTCACAGCTCGGTCATCCTCGCAGCGGGAAGTGGTCGGTCACGCGCGAAGCGATGGAGAAGACGCTCCTCCAAGCGCATGGCGAGCCCGCTTGGTCCGGCCGCGACCGTCCTAACAACCGCAGCCGAGGAATGACACCACCTTCTCGAGGCAGCGAGGCTGGAACATCCCCGGGGGCTCTGACGGCGTCGGCGTTTGTGCCGCACCTGATCGAGAAGTTCGACCCTGACCATCCGGACGCTGACTGGGGAGGGATCGTGCAGCGCACGTACAAGAAGCGGGTGTTCACCGACCCTGCCGCGACCAGAAATGTGCGTCTTCATTCTGTGCCCCGACCACGCGCGAGTTCTGATGGCTCAGACTGTCTCCCTGCGTTAGAATCTCGTATACGATGAGCGTGGCGGCCTCGTTCCAAACAGCTCAGAAGCCGCGGCGAGCACATTTAGCGGCAAGAAGATATTCGACTCGAACCAGATTCCGGGTGGAGACGAGGTAGTTGGATGTCCACACTCTGAATGGTTCTGCGATGGTCTGACTCCTGGTGTTCACACCTTGCTCCCGCGGGGGGTCAGTCTGTCCCCGGCATTCCGTTCCAGAGCGCCGTGTACCAAGTCGGCCCAGGTGATAACAACAGCCGCGACTGGAAATCGTACGTTGTAACTTGACGGTGCTCGGCTGCTTTGATCGAATGCTCACGGTATGGTGCCAACCATCGAAAACAAGAGCTTATGCATCCCAGGCATCGATGGAGCCGACGTCCAAGGACATGTACACTCTCGGTACTCGCCAGAACTCGCAGACGCGGCGCCATGTTACGCCGATGGTAAGCCTTGATCGAATGGTGCTGGTATTACCCAAGAAAAGTAACCTAGTTGCATGGTTTGATTGCTATGGTCAGTACGAGCAGCATCTTCAGGGAAACGCGTCGCGCTCCCAGGTGCTGTCTTCTTGGGACAGCAGCCCAGCTGGGCTTACATCTTCCAGCGGCAGCTCTAGCAGTGGAAGCCTTAGCGGACGCCGTGTCGACTCGAGGCGCTCACTGCTTGCTGGGATCGGGAAACTCGTCGCGTCCGAAGACTTCGGTGACGAATTGACGTGCGTGTTGCTCGAAGACGAGGGTCTAGAGCGCTTGAATGCTTTGTGTGAACTCTTGTTGACGGTTGGCTTCAGTCGCCCGCAGCTCCACCTTTCCGATGGATTTGCAAACCCGGCAGCCAAAGTGCTCCTCGCCGAGAACCAGTACGTCTGCTGGCAGCTCGGATGTACTCCTGAGGATTGTTGGCGAAACTGAATGTGGTGGATGTGCATGGTAAAGCCATAGGACGACGCTCGGCTACACTGGCCGCCGAAACCTGTGATCACCAAGCAGAGCAGCAGAGCAAATAGCGGGGTTGCATCCTCCGTTGCATCAGAAACAGTGGGAACAAAGTGAGCGAGCGTTGCATTCTGCTTTCGCTGGAATCGCAGCGTCTTCTTCTGCTCTAGCAGCTCGACTACATGGAGCGCATATCGATGCGGAGCGCGACGCCACTGATGATAACAGCGAAGAAAGAGAAAACACCTCCAACGAACACCGGGAGCGCGTAACCGAGCGAGGTGTTGACGAGCGCGGTGCCGATCGCGAAGTTGAGTAGCTGGCCGAAGCAATTCGCCGAGTTCATGGCACCCACATACATGCCGACGTCCGCATCCTTGCCGAAGACGTGGATGACGACTGGGACGAGGAGCGTAAAGATGGTGGCCTGTGTGATGGCAGTGACAATCACGATCGCTACGTCGACCGACGCCTCCCTAGTGAACGCCATCACCATAAGCAGCGACTGCGGTAAGCTGCCGAGTGTGATGATCCAGCGCGCTCCAAAGCGCACGACGAGGAGCGGCAGCAACCACGAGTAAAGATACCCGACGATGTTGAAGAGGAGGTCTGTGAGTCCCCCTGCGACCCGCACGCCGTGGTTGTAGTCGCTCTGCGCGCTCGAACAGGCGTTGCCACACGCACCGGCACCAGCGGCATTCCCAGCAAACACCTCGATGCCGAAGAACTGTCCCTTGTTGCCGTTGTAAGCCATGTAGCCGTACTGAATGCAGAAGAAGACGACGCAGTAGACGGCCAGAACCCTCGGCAGCGCGCGCAGGCCGCGATAAATGGAACGGAACGCGTCCGGTATCGAGTTGTCACGGCTGTGGGGATCATGGGCAACCTTGCTGGAGAGGGAAGCATTGTCCTCCTCTGCGTCGGACGGTCCATGGTGAAGTGGTTGGACCAAAGTCGTGTCAGCCACGCGAGGGTGAAGCTTTTCCTTGGCGACAATGCACACGATGCCGACGGTGGCTTCCATAGTGACCGAGAGCATGCCGAGGAGCCAGCGCAGCGTCAAGTGGGCGGCGCCGAACAGCTCGATGTATCCGGCCACGAGGATTGACCCGAGCACCGACGAGGCCTGGCCGATGCCGGCGCCGAGCGTCTGCCTATCTCCGGCAAAGTCAGCGACAATGAGCAGCGCTGGCGTCTGCACGACGTTGACTGTGATGTCCATCCACGCGTAGAAGAAGACGGTGAGTACGGCAGTCCAGTGTCGCGGTTCGCCGTCCGTTGGGTCGCCTAGCAGCTCGCCCAGTTCGCGCGTGTACCCCATGAGCATCCAGCACGCGGCGCTCACGACAGCGCCGTAGAACAGGAACGGGCGGCGACGGCCCCACTTGCTGCGGCTGCGGTCGCTCAGCACTCCGACAGTTGGAGCAACAAGGATCCCGGTGAGCGGCCCGATGAGCTGCGTGAGCTGGACGGTGAAGCGAGGGAGCATCGTGCCCAGGTACGGCCCCAGCGCGGTCCATTGCGCCGCCCAGGCCATGTTGGTCGCCATCCGCGGCAGCGACAGCACCACAAGCATCGCGACTGAGCACCCCGTTGGAGGCTGGTGGGTCCCTGACACCTCACTTCTCAGTGGCGTGAAAGACACCACCGTCCATCGAGGCTGCTCTTGCAAGTCGGACAAAATCTCAAGTCGCGGCGATGACGCGTGTGCGAAGTTGGAGTGAGCGAGGCGCGCCATGGAGAACTGGAGGTGATGGTCTTGCCTCAGAGCGTCGTGGAATTGGTGGCTTCGAGTTGGCGGGGACTGCCTGTGGACGGCGAGCTGTTTGCGAAAGTGGTGGGCAAGCGCGAGTGTGATGTCCTTGAGATCGCTTGGAGCAACCGGAGCTGTCATCCGCCGAGAATCACGACTGAGACTCCAGACTCCGGACTCGAGTGAGACGAACCGGCAGTCGAACAACGCACGCATTCGATGCGGTCGCGCGGGACTCGCACGTCCATGGCGGGTTGGTCCACGACAAGATCGCGCTGAACGCCGTGCGTCCAACGGAGACGAGAGGGTGACGCTGGAACGGATAAATCTAGTGCTGGGCAGTCGACAGAGCACACACGAGCGATGCTGGAGCCATGGGGACCGGTCGCGAGCGACAAGACCGCACTCAGAGGCGTCCAGTGCGACGAGCGCGCTCGAATTGGCCGCCATGGTGCTGTCCCCGTACTTCTTCGCCAGTGTCCACGGTGACTTGTGGAGGCTTCATGCTTGGGGAAGGCAGACATGGCTTCCCAACTGCTCCGCCGCATCCGAGTCCGGACTAGTGGCTGGTTGTCATGGATCGGCGCGCTTGCTGCATCCCGCGAACAGCGACTGGGTGTGTGTTTCGCCAGCCTCGAGCCCAAAAATTACCTCACAGGTGTCCTACTCCATACACATTGCACAATGCCGGCGCTCACGCCGTAACGTTCGCTTTGGCGGCTGCTCGCGCCTGCGCGTCCTGCGCGGCGCGGCGCATGCGCTCCTTGGTGCGCTCCTTGAGCTCCTGGAAGAAGGCCAGGTCGTCCTCTAACTCTACCAGCAGGTCGTGGTTGATGCCGTCGGCCTGCGCCTCGCGGAAGGCCTTGCGCAGGTCGCCCATGACGGCCAGCACGTCCTTGAGGTGGCGCGTGTCCCGGTCACGCTGCTCCGCCAGGCGGTACCACTCCTCGAGTTGCATGCGGCTGCGGCCTAGCCGGATGGACTCCATCAGCTGGTCCGTCACGACTGTCCGGCAGTTGCCGCACAGCTGGCCGTCGCTCGCCGCGTTCTGCGTGTACGTGTTGGCGATGCCGCTGAGGATCTCGAGGTCCGTCGCCGAGTTGGCGTTCGCGTTCGCGTTCGCGTTCGCGTTCGCGTTGGCAGCGTTGCCGGACGCCGACGACGGCTTGCCCGCCATCATGCCGGTCGCCGCGTACTGCATAGGCAGCACGGGCACGAGTCCCGGCGGCTGCGCGGCCTCGTAGAAGCCCTGCAGGTCGCCGTTGCTGGCCGCCGCAGCCGCCGCCGCCAGGTCGCTCGCGCCACCGCCACCCAGGCCCACGAGCGACTGGCCCATGCCGAGCGCGGCGACCGACAGGTGCGGCGGCAGCAGCTTGCGCTTCTTGGAGGCGCCGACGTCGTGCGGGCTCATGCCCATGCTGGCGCTGCTGCCGCCCGAGCCGTCGTCGTCGTCCGCGTCGTCGCCCGTGCCGTCGTTCTCCGCGTCCTGCCCACCGCCCTCGTGGCGCTGGCCGCCGTCCAGCGCGTCCATGCCGCGCAGGCCGCCGGGCGCGCCGTCGTAGCGGCGCAGCAGCAGGATGTAGCCGCCCTTGTTGTCGTTGGCGTGCGGCCCCTTCTTGATGGGCCGGATGCCGCGCCGGTAGCACTCGGCGCGCAGGTCGTGCGCGCGGTGCCGCTCGTACGGCTCGCCCAGCCGCCGGCCCTTGTCGCCTACCTCCGGGTCCGTCGACAGCAGCGAGTCGATGTCGCCGCCGCCCGCGTGCACGTCGCCCACGAGCGCCGCCGCGCCGCCGCCCGCGTCCATCGAGCCGCCGGCTGGTTCACTTGGCGTTTGTATGCGGGCGGCGTGGAAGCCGCTCAGGTGCGCTGCTGATCGGCGGGAAGCGGTACTCACTTTTGTCCTTCGAGGTGCGCGTTCGAAGCCAGGTGGAGCACAAACTCTTGTTTTGTCTCTCTTAGTATCCTCTTACCCTTGGATTAGTAGCTTTTACTATTGAGACATCCTGTTCATTTCTGTTTGAACAGCCTCCGATGCAAGGACATGTCAGTGTTCCGTGCAACGCTTGACCTGGTTGAAGTGCGTGGCGACACTCATGCACAGCCATCATCCATGGCTGCCATCTAAATCTGCTCGCGTCCCTGTCCCTGTATCGCCCTTCTTCTCTCTCTCGACTCCACTGGTGCCTCTCTCCAAGCTTCACACTGGCCTGCTCGCCACGGGAATAGCCCCCTCCGTCGCTATTTCCGTCGCCGCCTGCGCGTGCCATGCGCCGAGGATACGCGGAGGATATGCGGCCTATTTCTGGCATTGGTTTCGGCTCGACCGGGCGGAGAAGCCCGTGGGAAGCAGCCTCGGCTCGGTCGCTCTCACAACGAGCATTCCTCCGCCTCCGTCACGGCTCGCGGCCTCATCTCGCGCGGCTGCAGCGCTGGACGCGGCGGCCATGGCGTCGCCCGAGGACGAGCTCGCGCGGCTGCGGACCGAGGTGCACGCCAAGGACGAGACGCTCAACCAGCTCAAGCTCAAGACCAAGGCGTTCGTGGACAACATGCGCGGCGAGCTGGCGACCGAGAAGAAGAAAGTGGCCGAGCTGGAGCAGCAGCTCAAGGCCGCAGCCGCCATCGCCACTGCCACTGCCCCGGCTCCCGAAGCCTCTGGTGAGCACCAGCAGCAGCTCGAGAGCCTCAAGAAGGAGGTACAGGCGGCCACGCACCGCGAGCAGGAGCTCAAGGCGCGCGCCAAGACGTTCGCGGACAGCATGAAGACCCAGCTGGCGGCTGAGAAGGACAAGGCGCTCAAGCTCGAGGCTGAGCTGCAGACCAAGACGGCCGCGCTCGCCCAGGCCCAGACGAGCGCGGACAGTGCCAGCACCGAGGAGCTGGCGAGTCTGCAGGCGCAGCTCTCGCAGGCCAACCAACAGGTGGCTATGATGGGCGACCGCCTGCGGAACACCGAGGCGCAGGCGACCGAGAGCGCGTCGCTGGCCGACCAGCTGCGGCGTGAGCTCGAGGCGCTGCAGGCGGCCAGCGAGCAGCAGCACGCGCGACTGCAGAGCGAGATCGAGCTGCTAAAATCACACGAGCGAGACCTCGAGTCGGTCGTCGACACGCAGCGCTCGAGCGCGTCGATTCTGTCGGCGGAGCACTCGCGACTGGAGGAGGCGGAGCGGCGAGGCGAGGAGCTGGGTCGGCAGCTGGAGCAGTACAAGATCGAGAACGAGCACCTGCAGAAGCAGCTGCTGGACAAGGACTTCCAGCTCGAGCAGCTCGACAACTATCGCAAGAAGGCGGACGCGAGCGAGGCCAAGATGAACGAGAGCCGCGCCGAGGTCGCCGTGCTGCGCGGCCAGCTGCAGGCCAAGAGCGACGAGCTGGCCGGCTTCCAGTGCCAGGCGTGCGAGGCGCTCAGGCTCGAGCTCGGCGAGCTGCAAGGCGCCAAGCACCAGCTGGCGAGCGCGCAGCAGCGGCAGGAGGAGCTGGCGAGGCAGAACGTGCAGCTGAGCGAGCAGGTCGCGCAGCGAGACGCCAGCGTGGACAAGCTGCGCGAGGACGCGGGCCGGCTGATGACGGAGCTGGCGCAGCTGCAGGCCCAGCTGAGCTCGTCCAAGTCGTCGAGCTTCGAGACCAAGCAGCGGTCCGAGGCGGCCGAGGCCGAGCGGTTGAGGGCGGAAGACGCGCTCAAGACGCTGCAGCAGCGGTGCGCGCAGCTGGAGAGCTCGAACGCCGATCTGACGGCGAGCGTGGCGGCGGCCACCAAGGACAGCCAGGAGAAGCGGCAGAAGGCCAAGGCGCTCGTCATCTCGCTCACAAACGAGAAGCAGACGCTCGCGGACGCCAAGAGCGAGCTGCAGAAGGAGGTGGAGCGCCTGCGCATGGAACTCAACCAGCGCAACGTCGAGGCCGAGAAGCGCCTCAAGCAGTTGCAGGAGGAAAGCAGCCACAAGATGGCGCAGAGCTCGTCCAGCATCCAGGGCCTGTCGGACGAGATCTCGACGCTCAAGCAAACGCTGGCGATCGTGCAGGAGTCCGAGAAGAACCAACAGCGCGCCAAGGAGCTGGCCAGCGCCAAGCGCGAGGTCGAGGACGCCAACAAGAAGCGACTGGCCGCCAAGGCCGAGACCCAGAAGCTTGCGCTCGAGCTCGAGAGCGTGCACAAGTGCCTCACGCACCTGGCCGAGCACGCGGGCGCCACGTGCATGGGCGACGTGCGCAAGATGAACCAGCTGCACGACCGCGTGAGCGAAGCCCTGCAGGTGCTCGAGAAGCGCGCGGCCGCGAGTTCGAGCGGCAAGAAGGCGGCCGGGAGCTCGGTGGCCGTGGAGGCCGAGGCTGAGGACCTGCGAGGCCCCGAGACGGCGACGGCAGTGAGTCCGACGGGCTCGGCTCGCAGCCCCACGGGGTTCCCGGCGTCCGGCACCAAGAAGGTCGAGGACAGCATCACGCAGGTGGACGAGCGGGTAAGGCGGAGCGTGTGGTTGCTGTATGAGTGGAGAGGAGAGGGAGTGGACGACTGACGCCTGTTGTGCCGTGGCGACAGCTCCAGGCGCTGGCGGACGTGGTGGACAAGCTGTGCGACTTGGCCATCGAGCAGAACGACGTCAACCTCAAGGACGTGCTGGTGGACAAGGTCTCGCAGCTCTTCACGCACTGCTTCTCCGAGGGCCTGCGCGCGGCGTACACCAAGGTGGACGACTCGGACGCCGCAGCGTCGGTCAAGTCTGGTCTTGGCCTCCGCCACTGAGGTACAGCCGCTATCTTTTCGAGGCGCTAGCTATTTATCACCACCTTCGATCAGCAACACAGCATTCCATTCGTGCATCCCACCGCCCTGACGTGGTCTGCTCACACATCGCCTCTCCTCCTCACGGCGCAACCACTGCGACGTCGCGAGCACTCGCCGCGCTCTCCGAAAGAAACGGCTCCTCGGATGCGCCAGCTCCTTCCCCTCGTTCCTTGCGCGCGGGCTCCTCCTCTTCCGATCCGTCCTCTTCGTCCGCCTCCAATGGGGACGCAAGCTTGCTCGACACGGGCGGAGTCTGCGCTTCGTCCATCGATGGGAACAGCTCCTCAAATACCCCCGGGCGAGCGCTGCAGCGATCCACCAGCACCTCCATGAGCGACCGGACGGCGCTCGGATCGGTGGAAGCAGCCGTGTCTCCCTCTTGGACCGGCGCCTTCTCCTGCAGCGCTGCTAGCCGGCGCGCAATCGCCCGCGCGTGCTCCAGGATCTCCTCGTGGGCCGACAGAACGCTACGGCGCTCCAGCGCGGCGGCGCCAATGATCAGCGCAGCCTCGCTGCTGCCCGCAGTGTTGCCTGCGTTCTCTGGATTCATTCCTGTCTGCTCCAGCAATGCGAGCAGCAGCGTCACCACGTCCTCCCATACGCCGGCGAACTTGGCGCACGTGGCCATTTGCTGCAGCTCTTCGCACACGACGAGAGACAGCAGCTGCGCAAGCATGACATGCGGCCGCAAGGCCAGAGGGTCCTTGACTACCGACGGTCGCCGCCGTCTAGCCGTTCCACGCGACGCCACTGGCGATGCACGAGGAGAGCGGCGTTCATCGACCACCTCGAGCGGTGGGAGCTGTCGCCGGTAGTACAGGAACGACGCGTTCGTCTCCTCTTCATTGTCCGCGAACGGCCGAGAGGGTGGCTCTGCGCTGCGCTTTGCGTCGGCGCGGCGCGGAAGTGGCACGATCGCCCCAGCGGTGGCTGTCGTGGTCTTGGTCGACGTGAGCAGGTCAAAGCCAATCGGAACAAGGCCGAAGCGGAGCAGGTCCAGCCACGCCGCGCCGCGGAACGACGCTGATCCCGACTCCCCGCCGCCGCAGTGCGCATACACCATGTGCTTCAGCGCGTCGAGAACCGCGACGATAAGCTCGTTTGTCTGCGAAGTGTGCACATCTTGCTCGTCTTGCAGCTGAAGGAGATCGCGGCAGACGACCGTCACGCCCCCGATGAACCGAAGCCGCTCCTCGCTATAGTTGGGCGTTTCCGGCCGCAGCGTGTCGAACATCAGCACAAGCAGCTCGAGTGGACGGCGCGCACTCCAGGCATCGCGAGACGAGCGCAGCTTCGAGGCGAACATGAGCATCTTCGTATAGCAGTCGCTCACGAGGATCTCGTTGCCATCAACGTTCCAAAACTGGCCCGCGACGAGGCGCTCGAGGAGGGCGAAGCCGTGCGCCGCCGCGTGACGAGAACTGACCGACCAGCTAATCAAGCAGCACACCGTCAGCCACTCGACACGAGAGTACCTCAGGCTTTCAGGCGGCACCAGGGCCACATAGCGCGCCAGTCCGCACGCCAGCTGGGTCACGAACGGCCTCAAGATCGTCTGACTGTCGTCCCCCATAAAGTCGCCCGTGTCTCCGGCACCACCGTCGCCAAGTTCCATCAGCGCGCCGATGAAGCTCATAAGCAGCGAGCTTCCGGCGGCATTTTGGGTCCGCGACACCCACGAGAAGAGCCCGTTGATCGCCTTCTGGAGCAAGAAGCATGCGTTCTCGTACGACAGCTCGCTCTGGCTCGAGTTCGTGCTCAAGATGGGACGCAGGAACTCCAGCAGTTGCAGATAGTGCGCTTCCAAGATGGCAGCGATGCCGTCGTCGTCATCGGCCCCTCCTGCAAGAAGCGACGAGCTTGAGGCGATAATCTGGCTCAGCAGGTGCTCGAACAAGACGCAGCCTCCTTGGCTGAGCGGTCGCCTCCCCCCTCCCTGTCGCCGAGCAGCTGTCGGCTGCGGCGCCGCGCCGTGGGTTACCTGCTCGGGTTGCTGTTCTGGGCCGCGAAGCACTTGGAGGATTTCGTCGTGAAGAGCCTCGATGATTTCGGCAAGCGCGCGACACGGCAAGCTGGACACGTCTTCGACCAAAAACTCGAGGCGGTACGGCGCAAGCGTAGCGCGGATCCATGCGACGGAGCCGAACTCGCCGCTCTTGTCGTCCGCATTGTCGATGGGGTCGCCGCTCGTGTCCTTCCGAGGAGGCTTCGGGTCCAAGAACAGGTCTTCAGCGTGCAACGATAGCTCCGCGGGGCTTAGGAGACTCATGTCGAAATCGGGGGACAACGTCGACCGGGGACGAGAAGAACCAGTTCGAGACGACGCGTCAAGCGACGACGCATTGAGGTTCGAGTCCAGCGCCGACAGCAGCCACGCCATGCCGCTGAAGAATCCCCCACCAGCGACCTCGGCGTTCTCGGACTCCTGGAGACTCAGCGCGATCTTGCGCTCCAGCTCCTCTTTGTTGTGATAGACCAGCTCGACAAACTCGCGGAGTTCCTCTCCTGAGAGTAGCTCTCCACTGCCCTCAGGCGGGAAGAGAACCCGGGGCGGTAAGGCACGGAACTCGCGCAAGCCGCTCACCACGCGGAAGAAGTATTTCCAGGAGCGACTAGCAAGCGACAGGCTGCAGGTGCTCACGAGCTTCAGCACCGCTGCGGTTGCGATAGGAGCGCTTTGGTTGCTGCAGAACAGCCAAACGCCGTCCGATCGCCCGTTGTACCCGGCGGGGTACATGTCCGACGACAGCAATGCCGTGTACTTGCAGAGTCGGACAAACATCGAGTTGCAATGCTCCGCCAGGGTCAAGTGGGACGCGACCGCGGCGCCCAGAACGAAGCCATTGCATGCGAGCTGGAGCGTGCTCTTCTGCGGGACGTAGTGCATCCCTCCGCGGTTTGCAGCACTACCCCCTGAGGCGGTCGAGTCGCCTCCGCTCAGTGTGTCGCTTGCGTTTGACGCGTTGACGAACTGCTGGAACACGCTCGAGAAGGCTCGAACCAAATGCCCTTGGACCAGCTCAATGATGTGTCCGTCGTACTGCTCGCTCGCAAACACGGAGCTGTCCCGTAGCTGTCCCGAGCGACCTGACTTCGCTCTGCCGGTCAGGATCGCATCCGTCGAAACGCTCTCTTCTGCGCTCGCTGCTCCGGGTGTTGTCTCCAGCTGTGACGATGAGTAGTGCACGATCAGGCGCGAGTTACTCGGGTCGCTCTCCGCCTGGTTCAGCAAATCCTTCCACCGATCACTCGTGACTTCGCCATGCTTGCCGCCGTCTTCGAAGGTCTTGATCTCGTCGTTGGCGATCGTGTTGTACAACTCGGTGAGGAAGTCATTTGGCAAGTCCTGGTTGTGAGAGACCTCCACTCCGTAGTTCTTGTTGTTCTTGATGAAGTCGTCCAGCGACATCTTCTTCTCGGGCCGAATGTTCGGGTTGTGAAGGTCCGTGTTCAGCATAATCAGGCTGAAGGACAGCAAGTACGCGACGTCCACCGACGCCATGAGGAACCGATCGCGGCACTGCTCGTACACCTGGAGTGAGAAGGCGTTCAGAATACGATCGATCTGCTGCGCCTCGCCCGGCAGACGGAAGCTTGCGAGGAACATGCGCAGCGCCGCGACGACACTCTCTCCTTCGAAGTTGAACGACCGCACGAAGTCAGCAAGCACGTCGCGATGAAAGTCCATCGTGTCGGCCTCGTGAATCTCCGTCTTCTCAAACTGCTTCACTTCTTTCCCCATCGCCCCGAGGTAGACTCCGACCGCGTCCTTGCGAAGCCCTTGCGGAAGGGATCGAAGGAAAGTCGCCAGCGAAACGCTGTCCAACGGCATTGGCAAGAACGAGTGCTGCTGCAGATACTTGATGCCCGCAAGCGGCTTCCGGTTGAATTCTTGGATCCCATGCTGGAAAAACTTCTTCCGCTGTCGCTTCTTGTACAGCACATCTGCCGAGATGTAAGGTGTCGCGACCGGAGAACCATCACCTGTCTCCTCGATCAGATTGTCCACGTGGCTGTCGTCGTCGCTTGCCGCCCTGCTGCTAGTCCCGCCAGCCATGTCGCCGATGCGGGGCTGGAGGCGCTCCGTGCGCAAGTACACGACGTACAGCGCGTTGAACATGCCACGAAGAGCAAGGTCGCCGATCCCCTGAGCCCACAGGAAGTGGGCCTCTTCGTGCGACTCGGCACACGCAACGTGCGACTGCTGGACCACTTGAGACAGCAGGTCGAAGATGTTCTGCGTCAGGTCCGAGCGGTTGCCGTCGCAGTCGTAGTTGACGTACAAGTCGGGAAGCAGCGTTTCTTCTGCGAGCAGGTCGACCAGGCAGTCAAGGATCTCGAACGACGTCGAGTACAATCGCGGCATCTGGAGCATTTGCCCCGTAAACTCCTCGACCGTCGCCTCGACAGCGATGCCCTTGCCGGCAGGAGTGCCGCCCGGTGACGTCGCGACCGGGGTCGAGGAGTACGCCCCATTGGCATCATCCCCGCGTGGGAAGTTGGGATTCGCGACGTCCAGGTTCGCCAGCGTCCAGTGCAGAGTGTGACCGAACACGCCGTTCAGGATCGCTTCGACCTGCATCTTCAGCACGGAGCGCAGCCGCGTCCACAGCAGTCGGATGATATCCAGGCACACCGCCGGGATCTTGAGGTCGGCGCTCGCTCTGTCCTCCGAATCAAACAGCACGCATGTGAGACCGAGTGCGGGTCAACCACCGGTCCGGGCCAGACGCCGAACCAACGTACCCGAGGCGGCAGTAGCGTAGCAGGGCACTGCAAAGGTCGTCCTTGACGAAGAGCATGAGCGACGGCACCTGGACAATCTTGTCGGCGTCGCAGGCAATCAGCGCGCGCTGGAGCAAGCTGAACGATAGGAAGACCTCTCGTCGACTCGCGCCGCTTGGAGGCGGGGGAGGGCTCCCATTGCTGCTCGGCGTCGAACCAGGAGCAACGGCCACGCTTGAGCGCTGGTGAAGCTTCTGGCAGAGGAACCCGACGATCTTGACGGCGCACGGCAGCCCGAAGCCGGGGTTCGCGAAGCTCGGGCCCGAGACCGCGTCTTCGTACACGGCGGGATTGGAGAAGATGAACGTGACGGCGTCGTGCAGGAAGCTGGTCGCCGTAGAGCGCAGCGAGACTGTAATGTGCGGCTGCGAATCGACGAGGGCGGGGCGTTAGCTGCGGTCCAGCGGGCAGGAGGAGCGGCGGCACGTACGTCGTAGCGGCCGGCGCGGCTGAGGGCGTAGAGCGACTCGACGAGCTGCCAGACCGAGTGGTCCGAGAGCCACTGCGCGGCCGGCGAGCGCACGACGGCGCTGAGCGTGTGCACGACGAGCACGAGCACGTTCTGGTCGCTCTCGGCGCTCGTCTCCTGGAAGCGGCACTGGCTGACGGCGTCCACGATATCTGAGACGGCGTCCGTCAGCGCGTGCGCGTCCTTGGCCGTCGGCGGGGCGGCCGCCCAGGGCCATGCGTGCAGCAGGTTCTGCACGGCCTCGAGCGCCGCGCCCGTGAGCGTGCTGCTGGCCTGCTCGTGGCGGATCACGTCCAGGAAGGGCCGCACGACGGGCCCGGGCGACAGCTCGGCCACGTCTGTCCAGGAGGAGAGGGGGCGGTCGTCAGAGGCGGGGCCGCTGCCGTCCGGGGCGTGGCGGCACGTACTCTGGCAGCGCAGCAGCCGCGCGCGCAGCAGCACGAAGCTCTGGAAGATGGCCGCCTGCCCGTCCTGCGCACACCGAGACATACGCGTCGTCAGGACAGGTCGTGACTGTCGGGTCCGCTCGTCGACGCGCTCCGGCGGCCCGCCCACGCACCCGCGCGCCCTTCTTGGACCCGGACAGAAAGTACCCGTGGCGCCGCCGCGCGAGGCTCAGCACGCGCTGGATGTCGCTCAGCAGCACGGCGCGCCACGCACCCGCCGCCGCCGCCGCCGCCGCCGAAGACGTCGTCATCCCGCCACGTCCGCTGCGAATGCTGTTTGGGGGGTGCTGAATCATCCCCGCCGAAACTCCGTTTTGACCCCTTATAAGGACCAGGTCGACTCTGATAGGAGTGACAATTTTAGGTGAACTTCCCTATCAGGCGGAATGCTGCAAAACGGGCCTAACAAAGATATCCAGATTTCGTCGACTTTGCAAACAATTCAAATGGAAATGCGTTGATCGGGCTTGTAAAGCCCTAAATCAGAGCCCGATTTTCGTTTTATCAAGATTCTGCCCCAATTTGGTAAACGTCAAGCGCCGATATTTGGCCAATTCCATCCAGGTACATCTTATTTTCAGCGAATCACATGCATTTGATCCTAAAAAGGAGCAGTTCCAGGTATTTATATTCACATCTATACTTCGATGTTTAATGCCACCCTGCATGTTCGAATACAGAGTCAGATCCGGTAAAGAGTCTTCTTCAAGGAGCTCGCCAAAAATCGACTGAAACGCTGATACTGCCACAAACGCCCAACTTCCGGCCGACTCTGAAGTTGATAGGAAAATGATGAGAGAGCGGCGACTGCGACGCGGAGGAAGCCAAATGACAAGCCATTGACAAGCCATGCATTGAATAAAAGAACAGATAAGATCTGGCTCGACACAAAGAAGCTGCAATACCTTCGTTGACTAGTGGAGGTTGTGTGTCGAGCGTAGCTGCTGGATCATGTTGGTGAAGCCTTTGCGCACATCCTGCGCCAACAGGTGAAAGCAGAGCTGGTAATGCACGCTCGGCTGGTCAAAGACGAACAGAGCCTCCCAAAGCTAGCGATTGCTTGTGCGATCCGCGCGCGGCTGCTGATGTGGCAGGGCCACCGTGCACAAGTGATGGTTGGCTCCACCTGTTCCGTTGCCATGCCGCGCACAAACCCGGCCAGCGCCGGGACTGGAGAAGACCGCGGGCGACATTGTGGCTCTCTTGGGACGTAAACGTCACCTAGACACCTAGAGAGCGCACCTGACCCACGGCAAGGAGTTCAAGAGCTCGAAAAGCTTACGAAGCCTGCGCTTCACACAATCGGCCGTTCCGACCCTGTTGCTGTGGAAAGGCCCAATGATGGTGTACGGAACATGCCAGATTGCTTCGACTAGAGAAACCTGTTAGTAACAATCCATGCAAGTTTGTCTTGAAAGCCGTGCACGAAGGCGAGCATCTCCCACAGTCGATGACTTGTTGTCGGCACGGCGCCACCCCAAATCGTGCCGTTATGCTGTCGATAGCGTGTTTCCAGATTGGTCGTGCTCCCGATATAGGTCGTTCGCCAGAGGAGCGATGTCGGGTGTTCAAGCGTAAGCAGGTACACAGGATCAAACATCACGGTGGGTTGGTAGTTCGCTTGAAGGGGGGATTCGGAAGTGAGAGCTGCTGGCACTCTAACTACCCCCCTCTCCCCCTCCCCCTTGATCGCCCTTGAGCGCCATGAACACGACATTGAAGTTTAGCACCATCTTCTGACAAAACTTCGTCACCACAATATTTCGGGTGATTTTCGTCATATATATGTTTCATAGAGTTTAGAACATTGAAGTAGTATAACATCTTATCTCAATGGCTCGAAATTTGTTGTCCTCAGAATTTTGAACCATTTCAAACCTCGATGGGCCGGTTAAACCCGCATGGATAAATTGTACCGTACTTTTAATCAACCACGTCTGTGAAAATAATGTTTTAAATGGCAGCATTCACATTTCCGATCGGGTGAAATGCATTAAAAGATGCTTCTGTGTTGAGAACAACAAAACACGATGTCCGACTCAGGTCCTTTTTTATTTCCTTATAGATTTTGTAAAAGGTTAACGACATTTTTGCAAAAATTGCGATATCTAGTTGCTCTTGAGTCAGAGCCATAATTGGATTAGAAAATGTGTGGCGTAGCACAATAATATGTGGCGAGGTTTATAAAATTTATCGCAGCAAAGATCGTGTATCCTCCGACACATTATATTGATTTCAGCAACCGATTGATGCCATATCATTGTTGAATATTCTGAGCAATTACGAGAGTCTTTGTTTTTGGATTCTATTTTGTATCGAATACTTGACCACCTTATAGGTGTTGTTTTAAGCACGGTTTTAAACTAAATGGACTTTATTTTACTGAAACAGCGCCACATTGTCGCAACATGTTTTTTCAGTTTTCAAGTGTGAATAATGCACAAATGGGTTTTAAACGAACTTGGGAACTATTAGAATCGATAGTTCTAATTCATTTGTATTTTAGAATGATAGAAACCAATAGAAACGTCGCCATCAACTTCTGGCGCTGTACCGGTAGAACATAATATACCTGGCAGAACCGGTATTCATCAAACAGTTACATTATGTAACCTTCCGCGTAACCTTGTAACCGCCGCCTCGGCGCCAGTCGTTGTTTCATCCACGCATCACGCCCGCCGCCGACCCTGTCGTCAGCTCATTTCCATTGTTGCGTCCGCTGGCCAACCTCCGAGGCCTCCACGCCGCGGTGAGCGATGCAGCGCGGATGCGGCCGACTCGGCTGAGGCGAGACTGCGAGCGCCAGAGCGACGAAGGCGGTGATGCCTGTCGTGTGTGCGTGTGTGTGTGTGTATCCCCTCCTTGTGCCGGCGAATGGAATGAAGAGACGGAATCTTCCGATACTGTTGTGAAAGGCGCGGCGGCCGTCTTGGCCTGCCGCCCTTCCGTGAGCATCTTTATTCATGTCATAGTTACACTGACCATTCCGAGCATTGCGTGTGCGTGTTGATGGATGTGTGTGCGTTGGTCCGGCTCCTGTGCGGCGCGAGCCCGACGAATGCCCAAAGTCGGGGAAATGATGGCTCCAAGACACTTGGTTCGGCTCGGACCGAGGCAGTACCAACGGCGTTTCATTGACCAGTGGCCGTCGTTCTGTTGAGTCGCTGCATCCCTGATCCCCTGTTGTCATCGATGCGAGATTTCCACGGCGCAGTGCGCTCTCGCCTTGCTTGCTGACGTTGGCGGAGTCCCAAGCGGCTAGCATTGGTGTCGTGCGAGCAGCAGATGCCAGCACTGCGAGTCCCCTTTTAGTTCTGTCGGACGCGCATGGGTAAACTGAGCAGCGTCCAGGTTGACGGGGCTTCTCGGCGCCTCGCCGAGCTCCTCGCCCACTCGGTATTCTCCCGGGATGGAGGAACTCATGGAGTGATCCTTCTCATCAACGAGTCGGCGGCCTTCCGACACCTTGGACACCCACGTCGAAGTACGACGCTGGCACGACTTGCCATCTCCGCGACCATCGACCAGTGTGCACGCGAGGACCAAAACATACATCCTCAACCTGGTCACTGAGAGCAACGTTGACGCCTTCGACGCGGAGATGAGGCTCGCCATCATGCTGCCAGCCGCGACGTGAAGGGCTTCGAACGACCTTGTCCGCTTCGCCACGTGACTCGGGATTCAGCGAGGCGCACCGACAATCGCTTGTTGAATGTAGCAACACCAACCATATCAGTGCTCTCCTGCGATGATCCCTCGCTACCGCCACTGCGGAGTTTACTTGGATTGCGCTTGTGTCCGCCGTCGGCAGCATTTTTACAGGTGATGAGAACCTGTCAGCTCCTCTTCACATCAAGGTATCAACAGCACCAACAACGGCCCGCACTTCTGCTGACGAATGCGGCCCTGGAGTCCGAGGCGCAGCTCCAAACCAACCCTCATCTATCGTCACAACTTCTCTCCACCGGCGACAACGGACACGGCGCTCCCTGTCCGCGTCAGCGACGCTCTCCGCCCGAGTTGGCTGTGCGCAACGCGAGGCAAAAGACTGAAGACGTTCCACCCTTCGAGCACGCAGGTGATGCCGCTGGTGCCCGCCTCGGCTCGGATCGAGTGCACGCCAACCAGGTGCTTGCCACACAGATCGATCAGCTCCAGCAGCTCGTTCTCGAGCTGCTCCGGCGTCTTCTCCTCAGCCTTTGCGTCCGATGCTTGCTGCTCTGGCTGGTGCAGTGGCGCAGTCGCCGTTAAAGGCGCAGAGAACGGGAAGGAAGCGGCGATCGACGTCGCGAGCTCATTCGTTCGAACAAAGGCGGGAGGCAGCGACGATTGCGAGCCTGTGCGCGTCAGACCTGGCCCGCCTCCACTGCTGGCTTGTGCATACTTTGAGCCCGCAAACTCCTGACGAAAGGAGTCCCCGATGGCCTTCCATGCGGCCGCCAGCCCGCCCTCGTTCGAGAGGACGCCGCAAAGCCAGTCGTACTGCTGCGGCGCCAGCACCGAGCGCGACCACAAATTGCCGAGCACGATCTCGCGAAGGTTGTCGAATCCCCACGTCCAGCTGAGCTCAGCGGAGACATCCAGCAACTCCGCGAGCTGAAGCATCCGCGTTGTCAATGGACTGGTACCTCGACGTCCTTCATGATTGCCGCTTGTAGGTTCCCGAGGCGTTGCAGACGAAGTTCTTTGCTGGCTTGTGGCGCTTAACGCGTTGGTCCCGTCGGATCGTTGCTGCCGCTGCTTGTTCTTGCTCAGTTGCTGTTCCTTCAAGCATTCTCGCTCTTGCAGAACGAACCCGTTTACCTCCGCGAACTGAGCAGCGTGCGTGTCGATCTGCGCGGCAAGCTGCTTGAGGATTTGCGAGAACGCTCGCCGGTTAAGGCGCACGTCGAGCTGTCCTCGACACGCCCACAGCTCGCCAACGTCTAGCCGCTTGTTGCTCAGCAGCTCCTCTAGCGTGTGGCTGGACAGTAGCCGGAAGGAGAACCGCTGCAGCAAATGGTCGAACTGCATCGACGAAGGCAGGTGGAGGCTCTGCATCACCTGGTACAGATCGAGGCCGCCGTCGAACAGGAGCACGAGCCGGATCACTGGCGAGCTCGTGGACGCACTGGCGGCACCACCTAAGCCCGACCGCAGCTGGAGCTTGGAAGGGACGGTAACAAACCACTTGAAGAAGAACGGCAGGGCCTCAAGGTGATCCTGGAACCACTCGTCGATCAGCCAAGTGAGTTTCTGGGCGACGAGCTGGACGTCGCTTTCTGTGCGGGGCAACACCGTGGCGTTGCCTGTTAAAATAGGCTCTCTCGTCATGTATGAGTCCAGCGACGTACCGCGAGTGCCCGTTCTGCACGTGATGTCGACGAAGATAAAGCACTCGGCTCCGCGCTCGAGATACTTCAGGTCGTGCAGCGTCGAGGCCGCTGTCAGCATCAATTACCAATGATAACACCCAGTGAGCGTCAGCAAGAGATCTAAAGGTGCCTGCAGATACGCATCGAGCTCCTCACAGTCGGCGTCGGCATTGTATGTGAGGTGGACCGTTGCTCGCGTCGAAAACGCGCGTCCAACGTCGAGTTTGAGAACGTAATCTCCGCGGTCTTGCTCGGGCGAAGTCATCAAGCAGCTCGCTTTGAGTAGTCCCGTCTTGGAGGCTTTGCGGATCCATTCGAATCCCCACGAGACGCTCCTTTGGCATCGACGAAGCAGGCCGTACGAGCCTAGAACAGCCTGCAAGCACAAGCTGCGCCACCGCTGTGCTGATCGTCAGATATCCCACATATCGATATCAATCTGCACTGGTTCGTCGAGTCAGCCGCTCACGCACCGACTTCTTCGAAGGTGACCACCCCGAGAACAGGAGCCTTCGGAACGACGACTTGCATACCCTTGGGTCTTCGGTCGTCCCTGGTCCGGTGAACGCCAGGTCGGAGCATTGGTAGTACCCGAACAGCCTCAGCGCCTTCTTCAGGTTCCGGATCGACCGCAGACACTTGTCCAGGCGTCGTTGCTGGTCGATTGCCTCCTGGATCTCCGCACGCGTCGCCAACAGCCCGCACTCGGCCATGATGAATGGAAGGCGGGTGATATCAACCATCCCCGACGACTCGCCCGCTGCAGCGTACTCGGCGAATGCCGCCTTTGAGCGCCGGATCTTGGCGAGATCTGGCCACTCGACTGCGATATTCAGCATCTCCAGGTCGTTTTGTAGCGGATGTTCGGCTTCAATCGACTCCCGATAGGCGACGAACCCCGGGAACGTCATGCACAGGTCAACGTTGAGCTCACACGAGTCGCTGACGAACATGCGCCAGGTCTCGCCGCTGTCTGCGATGGCGTGCATGTCCGGCCGGGCGTCTCGTTGCTCCATCGCCGCCATGTACTCCACGAACTCCTTGTGGCTCCATGCGCCGTCGCAGTCCTCGTCGAAGGCATACCACACCTCCAGACACATGGCGCGTCCGAGCGGCAGGATCTTCCAGGACGCGCGCGAGTTGTCGGGCGGGTCGAAGTCGAATCGCTGGGCCGCAGACCTCGCGACCGCGCCGTCCACAAGCCTCTCGCTCACGACTCGGAACAGCGGCGGGTGTTGCTTGTGCGACTCGCGCGCGTCCGACTGGTTGAGAAAGTAGGCGGCGTCGTACCCGCTAGTGACGGCGCCGGCGTCCCGCAGGTTGTTCTCGACGGCCCGCAGGCTCGCGCGCAGCTCGCGCCGCAGCTCCTCCACCGCCGCGAGGCTCGCGACGCGCACGCCGTCATCGCGGTCGTCTGCGGCGTTGTCTGTCGCCGCCTCGAGCAGCGCGAGTCCGTCCATTGCATGCGGACGACGGCGGGTCTGTGGTCTGCGTCGCTTCGGGTCCAAAGTGGCTTCAACTTTGGATTTCGACGGATTATTATGTCCAATCGCCGCAATTAAAAGTAAATAGCGGTGGTTGATTGGTCGAAATCTTTGACACGCGTGGAGTTGCTGGAACATTCGAGGGACGTCTCCGCTCCATAGTGAGCGGCAGTCACTCGCCGATCGGATCGAGCGACGGAAGGGGATCGATTTCTCGCGGCAGGATGGAGGCCAAGACGCGCGCCGCGCTGTTCAACGCGCTGGCCTGGATCGACGGCATGAAGGGCCGCGCGGGCGTCGACACGGAGAACGTCGAGGTCGGCGTGCAGTGCCTCTCGTACGTGCGCTCGTTGCGGGGGAGAGGGGGCTTTGCGGCGCTCGAGGGGGATGATCTAACCGCGCGGATGGGTGGACGCGGACGGCAGCGAGGCGTTCAACGTGGGCGTGCACGACGCGGACCAGCGGCGCGCGCTCGCGGTCAATAGCGCCGCGTCGTTCGAGGACATCTTCGCCGCGGGCCTGCAGGCGCTCGGCCTCGAGCTGGGCGAGGCGGCGTCGACGGAGCCGTCGGTGGAGGACGACCCGGTGGTCTCCAAGAGTGCGTCGCTGCTGCCGACCGCGTCGCTCGGCTTGGCATGGTCCTGACGCTGTGGTCGTGTCGCGAGCAGATCCGGAGCTGTGGAGCAAGTGGGTGGCCAAGCTGGAGGACAAGGGGTTCTTCAACGGCGCCCCCGCCGGCTCGCAGGAGCACGCGAACCGCACCAAGAAGGCGTTGGCCAAGTTCAAGGAGAAGTTCGGCGACGTCAAGCCGGCCGCGGTGCGTTGCGTCGCTTGTGGTCTGCTGGTCGACGCAGCTTGGGTCAGATGCTGACTCGCGCGTGGTGTTTTCCATCAGCCGGCCATGTCGAAGGAGCAGAAGGAGGCCAAGGCGGAGGAGCTCAAGGCGCAGGGCAACGCGGCGCTCAATGGCCAGGACTACACGCGCGCGGCGCAGCTCTACCGTGAGGCGCTCAAGCTCTCGCCCAGCGGGCCCAACTCGCACATCTACCACTCCAACTTGGCCGCTGCGCTCATGTACCTGCACAAGTACACGGAGGTGATCGACCACTGCGAGCAGTCGATCGCGCTCAAGCCGACGTACGTCAAGGCGTACTCGCGCATGGGCGGCGCCCAGGTGCACCTGAAGGATTACCAAGGCGCGATCGACTCGTTCCACCGCGGGCTGGAGGTTGACAGCTCGAACGCCGCCTGCCGCGACGGCCTCGCGGACGCGGAGCGCAAGCTTCGCCAGCAGCAGAGCGTGGCGGCTTCTGGAGCGCCTTCCGCTGGCGCCTCTGGCGCTGGTGGCATGCCGGACCTGTCGGGACTTGCGAGCATGCTCGGCGGCGGTGGCGGTGGCGGCGGTCTTGCTGACCTGATGAGCAACCCTGCGCTGCAGCAAATGGCCTCGAGCATGATGCAGAACCCGGCCATGATGCAGATGTACGTTCCTTCCTCGGGGGTTGAGCCGCCTGCCAACTGTGGAGCCTGACAACGGTGCTGTGTGGTCGATGCAGGGCCCAGAACATGATGCAGAACCCTGACATGATGCGGAATATGATGGGCGGTCTCGGGGGCATGGGCGGCGGTGCGCCGTCCGCTGGATCCGGCGCCGGCGCCGGAGCCGGAGCCGGCGGCGGCATGCCAGACCCGAGCCAGCTGATGAACAGCCCCGAGATGATGGCGGCGCGCTCGGACCCGGACTTGCAGGACTTCTTCCGTGACATGGACGCGGAGGGCCCGTCGGCGGCGATGCGCCACATGTCCAACCCGAAGGTCTCGCAGCTGATGCAGAGCCTGATGTCGCGGATGCAGGGCTGACCGCGCGGCGGCCATGGGCGGAGATGCCACCGAAGAGATAGAGGAGAGGTCTACCGGTGCTGAGAGCAGAGGTTGCTCGGTCGCAAAGAGGAACTTCAATGAGAAAAGGTGCAGTGACGTCCCTAGCATGTTCGCGCTCCGTCCATTCCTTTTGCCAGGCAGGCAGCTGGCGAGGAACCACCCGAGGCCGAACACGCTGCCGTGTCTAAGTAGGTAACTAGTGCTTGACGAACTTGGCCGTGCTCTCGAGGAACGAGAGGTACTCGCGCTGCTCCTTGAGGTCGGCGAACTGCGTGATGAACTGCGCCAGGTCGTCGTCGACCTTGCGCGCCGCCAGGTACGCGTAGAAGTGCTCCTGCACGTCCAGCTCGAGGTCAATGAAGTTGGGGCCGAGGTACAGGTCGTCCTTGTCCGAGTCGGCCGCCACGTCGTGGAGGAAGCGCACGCGCTCCACCGTCAGGTTGCTGCTGGCGACGCCCTCGAACTGCAGGCCCTGGTTGTCGCGCGTGACCTCGGCGACGAAGCGGATGCCGGGCAGCTCGTCCTCGGGCTCCTCCTCCTCGTCCTCCTCGACCTCCCCCTCCTCCTCCTCCTCCTCCTCGTCCATGTACTCCTCGTCCTCGAGCTCCACGACGTCCTGCACGTCGAACTTGACGCGGATCGAGTCTCCGTGCGCCTCGCCCTCGAGCACCACCTCGGTCGAGCTGTCGCTCTCCTTGATCGCGAACACCTCCTCCACCTTGGCGCGCAGCTCGGCCAGCTCCTCGCCCTCGAACAGGTTCTCCTTCTCCTCGTCAATCTCGCGCTGCGGGTCACCAGCAAGCGCACGGGGCGTCAGCATCCTCCACGACTACTTAGTACACCGAGCAGCGGCGTCGCGCGCACCTTGAGCAGCGAGCCGAGCGTCGACTTCTCGCGCGTCTGCAGTGCGCGCACGGCCGTCGAGGCGAAGGGCGAGGCGGCGCAGCGCACGGCCAGAGCCGTCGGCGCCTTCTTGGCGGCCGAAAAGGCGGCGACGCGGGCGACGCGGGCGAACATGGCGGGCAGGCGGGCGGGCTCGAGCGTGGTGTTGGGTGCGGCAAGCAGGTCGCGCAATGGCATGCGGTGTTGGATCGTGGGGAGCTCTGCCCGCGACCACAGACTTGAAGCGCTCCCATTGGCGGAAAAAGGGATTTGGTCAGCGCTGATTGGTGATAAACGTGCGCGCGTTCTCGAAGCATCGGGCGGCGCTTGTCGAGCATGGTGTGGCGATGGCGAGGATGAGCTCCTCTTGATCCTCTTGATGCACGTGTGATGACCCCCGCGAGGCGCGGCGGGCGGGCGCTGGAGAGCAATGGCCTGTGCCTCGCCGCGCCCCCGACGGCCGCCGCTGCGCGTGTCCTCGGACGCGGCGGCCGGCGGCTCGGGGCGGGGATAGCGACCCGGGCTCCCGCGCGAAAGGCTGAAGGAGCCGCCTCCGAAGCGCTCGGCGCGGCTCCTAGATCGTGGGAGCCACATGGATGCGGTGCATGTTGTGTAGATCCGTGAGAGTGACTGAAAGGCGAAGCTGAGCCATCGTCCGCCGCCCGTTCATGTGCTGTATTACACCCGGCCCGGTCCCTCGCGCATGGGCCGGATCTCGTACGCGAAGACGCTCTCGAAGGCGCCATCCTCGTCCTCGTCCAGCGGCAAGAAGCTGCGCTTGTCGATCACGCGCGCGCTCATTCGCCAGCGAGACAGCAGCGGCGCGATGGAGCGGCTGAGGCTGAGCCAGGCGACGAACGGTGGGCGACGGACGCGTCAGTGATCCATCCACCGGGTGGTGTTATGCAGCGACTGCGGCGTCGGAGCGCGGCCGCACCTTCGAAGCTGATAGGTGGTGACGAAGCGGCTCTGCGGGTTGCACCGAAAGACGAGCGCGACGGTGGCGAGGACCTTTTCGAAGGCTGCATCGACCCGTGAGCACGCTGCACGGCCAGACATGTGCGCGAGGCAGGGCGGCGAGCACCACCTTGCGAGCTGTAGAAGCAGTCTGCCGCGAGGACGAGGTCGACCGTCTTGAAGACGCGGCCGGCGCGCTCGGGGTCACGCACGTCGCCCCAGTCCAGCGCCAAGAACGTGGCCACGCCGTCGAGTCCGTTGAGCCGGATGTTGGTCTCCACGTTGCGCTGCGTGTCCACCGCGTCGTGTCGGTCCGTCAGGTATACCTGCTATCACGCAGTCTCAGTCTCAGCAAGTGCGCTCATCGTCAGGTCCGGACACTGCGGGCTCGCCTTCTTGGGGCGTCCGCACAGCGCCACGAGGATCCCTGGCAGTCCCGTGCCGCAGCCGAGCTCCATCACCACCTTGCCGTGGATGGACCGCCGCTCCGCCGCGACGTAGTGGGCCAGCACTAAGGCCGAGGGCCACACGAACAGCCCGTAGTGCTGATGGCTCGTTGGCGGAGCGTCGGCCACCTCGCCGATCAGCTCCACGAGCTTCACGGCGACTGCGGTCGGCTCGTCGTCCTCCTCTTCATCCCCGATACCGCCGCACGCTTCAGTGCTGCGCGTCTGCGTCCGACGGCGCTTTGTCCTTGTACTCGGCCCCTTGTCGTCGTCGCTGGAGAGGCCCTCGACCTCCGCGGTGGGCGTGCGCAGCCGCCACCGGAGCGTCCGCGGCGCCATGCGTTCACAGCGGCTGAATCACGAAAATATGGATTTGGACTCGACAGCGTGAACGTAAATAAACGTGTGCGCGTTGAAGTGAGTCACAAACCATCATATGGATGGAGTCGGAGGGAGGAGGAGAAGTCCGAGATGAAGACCACGAGGGAAGAGGCTGGCGTTTCGCTGTCGGCGGGTCGCTGGTGGGGGAGAGCGAGCATCTTGCGGAACGACGGCGCAGGCGGGGGGCCTCTCCAATCTCCAGCTTTTCGACCTCTTGCTGATGCGAGCAGCTCGAGGCTGCAGGATTAGAGCATGCGGTTGAGTGGGAGCATGCAGAGCACTGACTTCGGGGTTGGCGGTCTCCTTGATCCAGCGACAGGGCTGGCCTTCTTGGCGCGCAACCTGTCGGATCCAGGTGACAGCGAGAGTGACAACGGGCTCCGCGGGCAAGACGGCGCCGAGCCACCAGCGAGCAGTGCTTCCGAACCAGCAAGGCCGTCGCGAAGGCAGTCGCATCCCTGATGTCTATCGCGACAGTTACTGCTACGCTGGTGTTCGTGCTCGTCTACCGTCGAGCCTGGAGGCTTTTGGTGACGATGGTGTTCTCGGATGAGCAGTGAGCGCGTTGAAGTACTATCTAGCCTTCCATTATTGTCTGTTGGTGCTGCTCGTAAGGTGCCTTGAACAGCAAGGTATCTGCACATCCGCTCTCGCACCTATTCGTCAGGCGCTGTCTTTATGCAAAGATGCTCTTGGAGGCGCTGAGCAAACTGCTCGACGTGCAGATCCCGTTGGCCCAGGGAATCGACGTGCGCGAGCGCTTCCCCTGCTGCAGCAACCAGACGCGTCGCAGCAATTCCTTCCAATCGAGTGAGTACCGCGCTGAAGCCACCATCGATAGAGGCATCTTCACCGGCATTTGCAGTCGTTGGGCGGGTTTCTTCGTCGTCCCAGTCATCCCAAGACTCGGACACACCGGCATCCGCGCCTGGCAAGCTCTTCTTTGACGATGCCGCGGACTGAGCACTCGCACAGATGCCCGCCATGACCACGACAAGCTCGTTGGCTGGCAAGTTGATCTTGCCGCTCCATTTGATCCACATTGCGATCAGCATGTCGGCGACCATCACCTGAGAAGCGATCTCTGGCTGATCGACCACAAGGAGTGAGCCCGCTTGAACGATTCGGTCGAACTCGGAGCGTACTTCATCTCTTGTCATGCTCTCGGGAGGGATTTGCACCAACAGAGACAGCGACTCAACGAGTTGGATGCGACCTGTTGACTTTGGCACGCAAATCCATCGCATCATGTCGTCTGAGCGAAGCCATGCCAAGGCCGTTCGCTCGAGCACAAGCCATCGCTCGCGAGGCGTAAGTCGCTGCCTCTGCCCTTCAACACCACTTGGACTGAGCGAGCAATCGCCGCATGCGCGTTGGTCGGTCAGCCTTCTAGACATTGCTGGGAGTGTCCGAGTCAGGCTCATACAGAATTGGCGGTCCAGCGTAGCAGAGTACCTCGCGTCTCCATTGTAGTTGGTCGTCGTAATGCCGGCAACTCGAAACACAGATGGTAGGGCCGCGTGGACATGAACGAGCACCGCGTCCAGAATGTCGAGGAGGGTATCGAGAGGCTTCCGCGGCGCCGAGTAGTGTGCAGCCATCATCGAGAGCGTTTCCACTTTGGCGACCAGCACTTCTGCGTCAACTGCGTCGCCTACGTCACTCCAAAGCAGCTGGATACCAGTCTCCCAGACGATGTCTTCGTCTTTGGTGAGCTTCGCCTCCGTGACAGCGTCAGCAAGTGTAGTCTTGCCCTCGTACAAGTACCTCAAGTGCAGAAGCAAGTACTTCACACACAGCCAGGTCCATACACCTGGAGCAGTGGGTTGTTTCTCGATGATAGCCCCCTGGACGACCTGCGTCTGGTCGAGCCAAATGCAAAGACGCATCAACCCCGGTAGAACCTGCTTCGAGATGCGTTGTAGCTCGAATTGCACCGATGCCAAGCCAGCCTCGAGTTGGTCCACCCAACCTCGGCAAACCTTCTGCCAAAACAACGCGCCTGTGCTTGGGAGATTGTGCTTTGACGCGTGTTCCGAAATCCAAAGATCGACGCGCCGAACAATCGACATCCACCGATGCTGAGAGCGGCAACTCGAGTCTTCTTCGGAGTCCAGAATCCACGTTGCCGACGCTAGTTGATCGTGAGCCCACCGATATTTGTCCCCTCCTCCTTCGGCGCCAACAACTATATCCCTCTGCGAACAGGATAGATAGTCATGACGAAGGATATCCTGTCCGAGGAAGTTGACCAGGACATCGACGCTCAGTAGCCGTCCTTCCTCCTTCTGCCAGCACAGCACTCGTTCCGTGTCACGCTCCACTGACAGTGACAGCAGCATTTGCACAAGCAGACTCAGCGCTGCTTCATTCGATGGAGAGCCGGTGGGTTCTTGGCAACATTTCGAGGAAAGTTGGGCCAGCGCCAGGATCACTGCGCTGCTCTTCTGGCGGACACTTGACGCAATATGGATCACATAGCGCTCTAACGTCGGGAAAATGACTCCCCAGTGCTTGACCAAAAAGCCCAGAGGTAGCGCTGCCACGATCTTGGCGAGCACGTCGAGTAAGCCCTCGGCTTCAAACGCGCCAAGCAACATCGAGCCTGTTGACTCTGTGGTGTCGTCAGGGATGCGATTCAACTTGCTGACCGTTTCTTGGAAGATGGCCATGCACGTCGACACGTCACACAGGAACGCAAACGCGAGCAGACTTTCTGCTGCTTTCTGCCGGATCGTGAGCTGGTCGTGCTGAAGGCATCGATACAAAGCTGGTTTCAGTGACGTCACGACGCCCCTAGGTAAGCGGTCCAGCCGTAGTCCGTGCCCCACCCGAAATGTTGTTGTGAATCTCTCTCGCTCCCGATCCGCCAAAGCACCTAGGATGTCGTCCACAACGCGGCCTTGTGCCACCATGTCCAATTCACGAGGGTCTCGACGCTCCAGAGTGATGGCCTTCAGTAACTCGTAGATCCCCAACAGGGCTCCTTCTTGCTTCGTCCACGCGCCACTCGAACTGTCGACGGCCGATATCGTCCGGATGAGCTTCCCGATGTAGGCATCAACCAGCTCCGGGAATGGAAAGCAAGCCGCCAACTTCGCGCCAGCTCTCGCTGAGTCCTTACGGATCGCCGACCACAGATCTGCTGTTCCGGCCAGAACTAGATGAATGACGCCATCAAAGAAGCACTTGTCCACGTCGGTCGTTGAGCGCGATAGCGTTGCCGCGGTGCGCTGGGCCGACCCGAGGAAAAGATAGAGCGCTTTCTGTCGCGCACGCGGCTCTTTCACGAGCTCGACGACCCGCACCGCGCTCCAAACTGCATCTGCTGTCCATGTGCACGTAGAAAGCAACCTGAAGGCCATCAATTGCACCACAGTTGAGAACATGTGAGTGGGGTGAGGTTGAATGCGTGCCGCCGTACTGGTGGATCCGTTCGCCTGGTAGCGCGTCGGACGAGCGTCTGGATGGGTGTTCATACCCAGCTGGGCAATGAAGAACGTCGCACGCTGGCATCTCTGGAGGCGCGAATTGGGCGGTAATCACGAACAGAAGCAGCTCGTCCAGCAAAGTCGTGGCTGGCGAGCTCTGCTGGCGAGCTGAAGACGACCGCGCCAGCAGAGCGATCCAACTCCCGGAGCAACAGCTTGCCGCGTGCTCGCAGATCTCGACTGCCGCTGCGAGCTGCGCAGCCTCGTCGCAGTCGACATCTAGCAAGCGCCTTGCCAGGATGGCGACGTGGGCCGCGGCGGCCTGGCATGCTGCTCTTGCCATGCTCCAAGTCGGCGACGGTCGGCCACGAAAGTCGGACACTCCCAGCGACGCTTCAGTGGTGTTTTATTGTTGCTGTCGCGGATTTTTGTGTGGATATTCTTTGGATATTTTTATCTGCAGTTTCAAAGTTTCAATCTGGTGAGAAAAATAATCCAGATCAAATAACTGGAACAATATACCATATTCAGTAAATGATCGCATGTTGACGGATAATTGAACCCAGCATTGCCTCGAAGGATCTATCTACCTGTTGGCATCCCAAAAGGAGGTGGTCAGCCGCAGAAGGCGATAAACCCTCCGACCCTCTCCTCGGGGGAGCCCTCATCGACCGAACTGCGATAAACGCGGTGTTTCGGCGAAGTACTGTTGTTTTCGCACAAAATCGCGCACACGCAAAAAAGTCAGCAAAATCTGCACAAGTTCAAGAAGTATGTACGTCGTCAGTTTCGTGCAGATCAGCGCACAATAACTTTAAGCCAGTCACTGTCGCACACATCTGATACTGATATGTGATAGGATATAAAGCTATATTGCCTTGTGGCCAGTGAAACCTGTTCAAATCGATGTTCGGATTGATCGTCCTCCTGTGA
The DNA here is from genome assembly GCA_023338075.1 of Phytopythium litorale. Lineage (NCBI taxonomy): Eukaryota > Oomycota > Peronosporomycetes > Pythiales > Pythiaceae > Phytopythium > Phytopythium litorale. Next base: position 50,109 of record JAADYB010000062.1, read on the forward strand.
ACTCGCTACAACAGCCCATTTACTCTTCACGGAATGATTTTGTGGCTTGTTGCTCAGCACGCGATTTAAGCACGAGCAGACTGAAGATCATCCTCCTCCTCCAAATCTCTAGTGAGTACGCGCGATTTCTTGTGCACATTTGCGACCTCGTACTGTTTCGCCTGGTGAATGAGGATGGGGGATATTTGCGGTCCTGCAAATCACCTAAAAGCATCGTATATATGTGCTGCTTGCCGTTTTGGGAATTTTTTATCCGCACGGGTTTGGAGAGTGTTGGAGCGAGAATGTTGAGAGCCAGCATCTCTAAGAAAATACCAGTCTTATCAGGGTTGTAAATGGTAGCGATACCCTCAATGAACGCCTTCTACAGAACTTGCTGCACGAACTCTTCCGCTCACCTAACCATGTCGGTTGGTGCTCCCTCCCTGTCTCCCTGTGGCGAGCCTCGAAAGGACGGTCGGTACCGCTTGGTAAAGACCATTAGTAGTTCGTAGTAGGGAGAGAAGCAAAAGTCCGAGACCCTAATGTCACTCCCTATCAGTAGGGCCATGACTTCTTCTTCAGGATGGACACAGGGTAGGTCTCGCGATGGAAAACGCTCACCCACTAAACGATACACTCCTCTACTATGCGCGGCACCGCTCATCCACGAACAGGGGCAAGTGTGCAACACTAGGCAGCGAGGAGATAACTGGGCTAGAAGGTCCAACACCTCGCAATTGCCCCACCATTTTACGCCAGTTTGGGCTTGCAGTCCAGCGTTGGCAAATCAAAAGTCAAACGAGCGGCAGACGACAGGCATATATTCGCGGCCACTGTTTACTTCGAGAACGAGATGCACGTCAAAGTCGCGCACAGGAGAGCCATAGTACAAACTTAGACATCCATCCGATAACATAATTTCAAGAGACGATACAACTCACTATAAAAGAGAGCCAAGACAAATACGATACAAAAGAGAACAGCGAGCTCATTACCCTCATCTCAGCAAACAAACCCACGCGCAAACAAACAACACGTCCCGATTCTACGCACCGAGACGCACCTGCTCGTAGCGTCCTCACACCCAGACGACATCTGGAACCGTCCCAAACAACGCTCCAATATTACGC